>JAWWEQ010049364.1:0-13659 GCA_035583055.1 Torymus tubicola
ATGAAACATTAAAATTCACGCAGAAAAAAAACCGATCAAAGGTATAGCCACCGAAAAATTCATGGAGATACCTTTTTCTTGTAAAACGTATCCGTATAAATCCCAGAATGGGCAAAGATCATTTTATAACTTAAAAAAATTCATTATATAATAGTTTAGTTAGTTTCGTAAGTTAGTAAGTAGTTTAGTTAGTTTCGTAAGTTTGTAAGTAGTAGTTAGTTTTGTAAGTTACTAAGGTGTGCCTTAGAAAAATTTAGAAACTTTTTTCATGCCCAAAATTGAAAATCCCGTAGTGTACATAGAAGCGACCAATTAATTTTATATGAAAATGAACATGTTAACAGCTTGAACTGCAAACCGACGGGCCCGCCAAGTATGTATGGGAGTAGGTGAGCTGTTACACCTCTTAGGCGTCAGTGTATGCCTGCTGGCTGAAAATTTTAGAAGTTATAATGTGGGCGTAAAATGTAATTTTACATGCAAGGTCACAAAATTCTATTACGTCAGTCAAGTCAATTGATATGGGTACTTGACTATAATAAACTGATTTCAGTACTTTCTTATGTTTGTATTATATAAAAGAATAAACAAATTGTAATACATTTTGTAGAATAGTCATACAGTTGTTTTGGAGAGTTTGCATTACTTGACGATCGATAATTGATTTCACAACTTTCGGCTACCTCTAACACAATAACTATGGTCTTGATGTGTTTCAACATCTAGAGGCAAAAAGCTACGGAGCGCACCGCCTAGTCTTCGTCATCGGCTACGTCGAACCCCTAAACGACGAACTTGATGGGCTTCAACACCTAGAGGCGAAAAAGCACGGAGCGCACCACCTAGTCTACGTTATCGGCTACCTCTAACACCAAACGATGTACTTGATGTGTTTCAATACCTAGAGGCAAAAAACTACGAAGCAAACCACCTAGAGTCCGTCATCGGCTACCTCGAACACCTAGACGAGGAATTTGATGTGTTTCAACACCTAGAGGCGAGAAACCACGGAGCGCACCACCTAGACTACGTTATCGGCCACCCGAACACCTAAATTACTTGTTTGATGTGTTTCCACACCTAGAAGCAAAAAACTACGGAGCGCACCACCTAGTCTCCGTCATCCGCTACGTCGAACCCCTAGACGACGAACTTGATGGGTTTCAACACCTAGAGGCGAAAATCCACGGAGCGCACCACCTAGACTCCGTCATCGGCTACCTCGAACACCTAGACGAGGAACTTGATGTGCTTCAACACCTAGAGACGAAAAACCACGGAGCGCACCACCTAGACTACGTTATCGACTACCTTTAACACCTAGACTATGCACTTGATGTGTTTCAACACCTAGATACAAAAAACCACGGAGCGCACAACCTAGTCTACGTTATCGGCTACCTCTAATACCTAGAGGCAAAAAACTGCGGAGCGCACCACCTGGAGTCCATCGTCGGTTATTGTTTTCTTTGATAGATATACTTATACTTATTCACCACTGCATTGTAAACGCGAAACTCATGATTAGTAGTAGTATCTTTTGAACGAGATAATATTTTTACTCAAAATTTTTTGTGGATATATAGTAAAACGAGGACTTCACTTTTATCTACCTTTGAATTAATATAAACGCAATTTAGAGACGCAGTGCATAGTTGAAAATCTTGGGTGCCCATTTCAATGTATATCATCATATGGTCCTATAAGAACGAAGAAGTGAATATAGTTACGTGAGGTTATGTATACTAAGTTTCAGGGAGCATGTACATAAGTGCTGTGCTGACTGATGTGCGATACTGTTCAAAAGAAATTGTATGTTATATCGTCGGCTGGATGCAAGATCGCCCTATCTCATGTTCGGTTCAAAAAAAGGCCCTATCTCGGCGCCGAATTCAAGAACGCCCTATCTCGGCGCCGAATTCAAGAATGTCCTATCTCAAACGCGATTTTTGTTTTGTTAAATTTTGTAGTGGTAGCACTGCGCGATTTCAAAATACGGCTTTTATAGGCATTATACGTGTGTCTAAAATTCTGAAAAAAATCAGAATTACTTATTTAACCTATTGCCTTTGCTTTGTAATAAAAATTTATATCTTTAAATGAATCAGACTCAACATTATAGTTGATCTAATTATTTTTTACAGTTATGCCCATAGGCATGCATATATCCCAGGCGGAAATAACTTTTACGTACAACTATTAATCAATAAAAGCAAATTTATAGTACTTATTTGCATTTATTTGCTTTTTCTAATGATTCCATTGAAAAATGGTTTTAGGATACAAAAAAGCAAGTAACAGATAATAATTTTTATTTAGTGTTATTTGTCGCTATTAATAGTTACTATTAATTATTTGAATTTATTAATACACTGAGAAAAATTACTATAATACATAGTAACGTCGACACCCACTTGCAATATAAAAAAAATTACTATATTTTATAGTAATAATTCCTATATACACTCTAAAAATTGCTCTGTAAATAGCAATTTTTCTATAAAACAGTAATTTTTTTGATATTACAAGTGTGTGTCGATGTTACTATGTATTATAGTAATTTTTAATACATCATTTTTCTCAGTGTATTAATAAATTTAAATAATTAATAGTAACTATTAATAGCGATAAATAACGCTAGATAAAAATTATTATCTGTTACTTGCTTTTTTGTATCCTAAAACCATTTCTCATATGGAATCATCAGAAAAAGCACATAAATGCAAATAAGTACTATAAATTTGCTTTTATTGATTAACAGCTACCACTACAAAATTTATCAAAACAAAAATCGCGTTTGAGATAGGGCGTTCTTGAAATCAGCGCCGAGATAGGGCTTTCTTGAACCGCACATGAGATAGGGCGATCTTGCATCCAGCCGACGATATCTTCTGTATTATTTATTTACGACGTGTTTAAATAATACAGAAGATTGTTTTTAGTTTTTTTTGTGAACAATTGGAATGTTTATTCAATTTTTTTTAGTAATTTTCACTATTAAAATTCATAATCTTTTTTATTATAGTTATGGAATCCTTAAGCATCTCGGAACGACATTTGTTTAAAACAATATTTTCAATATCCAAGGAAAATCTTTTTTAATTTTCTTTTATCGCGTCCGGCAAGTGTGCGTATTGAGCAGAAAATCAGCGGAAATTTGACTTATTTTGAAATACTTGACAATATGATGATTGATTTAATAACTTCTTATCGGTAATGAACGTTTAAAAGTAAAAGAGAGAGGCAGAGGGAGAGAGAAATGGATATACGTACTCGCCAAAATTTTTACTTTCTTATACACTTTATATAACGGAAATTTTTTCTTATATAAATAAATGTGAATAAAAATTATTTTTTTATAAACTCAAAATAGTATATAATCACTTCATTGTCTTTTTCAAACATGGAACCACCCCAATTTAAATGTTACAGGTGTCCACGATTTCTCTACAAAGTATGGGGGGTATCTGCCTGAACTGAGGTTAAAATTCTGCATAAATCATGTAAAATTTCTGCATAACTAACTTGTGTAAGTCTGATTAAACTTTTCCCTGCAGAATTTATGCAGATTCCACATGGAAATATTCTTCATGCTTCTGTAGAAATTGTAGAAATGACGGTGAATTTCTGTAGAAAATATAAGAAATTTTTGTAAAACTGAGGTTAAATTGTGCACAAATCATGTAGATTTTCTGCAGAACTTTTGCATAAATTCTGCATACTGGTAGCATGGAAATTTTGCCGAACGCATGCGTATTTGGTTAAAATTTTTCCTGCAGAATTTATGCATAGTTTCTGTGGAAATATTTGGTAGTCATTCTACAGAAATTGTGCAGAAATGAATTACAGTATAAGAGGAAATCCATGCATAATAGTAACACAAAATTTTAGAAGTTCTGGAGAGTGAGTATAGAATTTCTGCATAATTTCTGCAGAAAGTTCAGCAAAAACTCTAAAGACTATACACTAAAATTATGCAAAAATTATGCAGAAAGTAAGCAGAAAGTCTTGCAGCAATTCTACACATATTTCTGCAGGTTTTTTCATAAGAGAGTAGTATCGATGCGCGCTGAAATTTTACACGTCCAATTCAAATCGACCTATCACAATCATTACAGGTGACAATTTCAAATCCATTTCCTTTTTAAATTGGATCCTTTAAGGAAAAACAGAAAAAAATTTTTTGCAAGGAAAAATTTTCTTTCATTTTTCGCTATCGCTGAACAGGCATAATTCAGGTGCAATCGAAAAATAGAGAAATATGTGTCAAATATTTTTTTTATTAGAATAATATACTAAAATTTCAAAAAGATTGATTATGGCGGCATACACAGACTGTGTGATTTGATATGGATTCAGTCGTATCAGTAGATAAAAAATAATTGGAAAATTTCGTTTTTTAGGAAGCTTAGACAAATCTTGATATCTTTATAATATTTGTTCTTGGATATGAATTATGTTTAAGTCTGCTGGATTAAATTTTCTTTACTAACATGATAAATATTTTCGCTAAAAAGTTGAAAATCGTAATACCGTAAATTTTTTTTCAATTTCTAGTTATTCTAACAAGGAGAGAGTTTTAATTGCGGAAAATGGATTTTAGCGGTTACTTAGGAGTTCATTTCTGGTACCAAAAAATGAAGCCCAGTGCTGATAATTTCTCAAATGGGTCCTTTTTCTTGAGATATGAGCAATTTAATCTCAAATATCTTTGATATTTGTTTTGTTAAAAAATGATATCTCTTCTGTTGAGTATCACATAGCAAATATTTATGATAGGAAAACAAGCAAAAGAAATTAGAAAAATAGATAGTAGAAGATAAAATTTAAGTCCTGATTTGTTAAAAAACATTGATTTCTCAGAAACTCAGAAGCAATTCAGAATAGTGAATGAAAATGGTTACAAATACGATCCATTTAATCGGTCAAAATGAAAACAAATTACTAATCATTTTTGTTCCCTATCTTTAATTCGAACAATATCTTAAGAAAAAGGGCCCATTTACCAAAATTATTAGCATTAGGCTTCATTTTTAGGTACCAGAAATCGACTCTCAAGTAATCGCTGAAATCTGTTTTTCGTAACTAAAATTTGTCCTTGTAAGTTTTAGTTTTTACATGATGCATAGAAATTTTTGGGTTTGGCCTTTCCTTGTCTCAATATAATTATGAACATTTTATACTAATTATTTTAGTTGTTAAAAGTAATTAATAAAAATAATAAGGTAATATTTTTAAATTATTTAATTTTTGTCAGGACGATATTCGATTATATATTAATGAATCATGAAGAGGCTTGAAACATCAACATATCACGAGCAACTACATTCATTATCTAAAAATAAAAACTGGCACCAAAGTAATGATCTCATAATCCCCAGGTAATTATTTAAATAATTGAAATATGTAATCCCTAATGAAAATGCAATACAATATATATATATAGGAAGCAAGGTCATATATTTATATAATCTTGATAAATTTGTTGACTTTTTAGACACAACCGCTTCTCGAGAGAGCCTGTAACGACAGCTCCGCCCCCTGCCGGGTGCTCATGAATGTAACCAGGATTCGTGGGTGGGGACATGGAGGATTAGGTGGCTTTACTTGGACTATATTTAGAAATAACTCTCGTTTTTATCAAAAGTATATCGAAATATTTATTAAATACTAATTGATTAACAACGATTACTAATCTGGGTGCAAGTATTAGGATTTATTCAAGGATACTGCTTTCACGGACCCGTGTGTTCACGGTGTCAGTGCTGGCTTAGGAATTGGACTTGGAACGAAGAACAGGTCTGCCCCTAGTTGCGAGCGTCGTGGTTTATATAGTCGTTCTGCCCGCTCGAAGTCTGCGCGCAAGTACGGGGGCGTGAACGTCGAGCGCTGTGAGTCGTGCGCCTGCGCGCTACCGGTCTTAGGATGAATTCTTGCTCGGCTGCGTGAGCGCCAGCGCGCAAGTAAATTATTAACCTAACATGACCGCGCTAATAACCTAGTCTGGCGCTCTGAGTGCGCCCGCGCGCAAGTAAAATACTAACCTATCGTGAACGTTTTACTAACCTAGTCTGGCGCACTAAGTGTGCCTGCGCGCTAAATAACTAACCTAACCCGAATATATAAGACTATTAGCAACGAAGAACGACTGCTTCATTGCAAGCCTTATAGTTTCATTAGAGTGAAAATTATAACATTAGAGAGCTTTTGAAAATGTGAAAAAACGATTTTTCAACATATCGGGTTGGGTACAAAATGAAATTAAAATTCTAAAACTACAAACGCATCAGCTAAAACTAATAAAAATACATCCTTTTTACATTGAACATTTTTCTCTACGAACAATATTTAGCAATGAAGTAGTGAAAAAAGCAATAAAAACATAAAAAAATAATCTTTTTCTTGCTATTACTTTACAGGATTTGACTTTATATGAAAATGTTAAATATAAAAGTTATAAATAATATTGAAACAAAAATTTTGACTGTTGAGCATTTTTTACTACAATTATTTCCTGACGAGTTAAATCGAAAAAAGAACGATTTTTCATGCCCAAATGTACCTAGAATTGTTGATTTTCGTTTATAGCTTAGCAGGATTTGATTTTATACAAAAATGTTAAATAGAAAAGTAATATATTAATAATTCGGAACTTCTTCAAAATAAACGATAGTAGTAATAATATTAATAAATAATTATAGATATCTGAATAAATATTTAACAAATTGGGAACATAAGTCACATGAAAAATTATATAAAAATCATATGAAATTCATTTTACTTTTTATAAATTCGGCAATGATTATCAAGGGATTTTCATATGATTTTTATACAGGGTTACACACACTTGTACTCGCGCACACATACACACACATGTAAACACGATAGCACTTATGGGGACCTACAGTCTCTTTCTTCACAGTTCAAATAAGAAACAAAGGAATCACGCCGTGACTAAAGAAATAATGACACTCAGGGTATTGACTTTCGTAGCGACGCCTGCGGCGCCCGCTTTTAGTACCAAACTCACGGGACGAAATCACGGAAAAGTGACTAAAGAAATAATTATCACTATTGTAGCCTGAGCCTAAAGGTGGATTTTGGGTCCCCAAAAGTACTTTCTTACCTGTTCGCCTTTTGAGGACACAGGTACACAGGTACACACGAATACGCGCAAAACCCCTTTGGGATCTTCCATAGCCTCGCCGCACGCTCTTACGTATGAACGCACGCACGCGCGCAGTCTCATACAGTCCCGCAAGGAGGCCCACACACACGCATGCACACAGACACACACAATCATCTAACATCATAGTCTTACAAACATATTATCACACATACACACACTGACACTTACACAGACGCGCGCATCATTACACGCGCATACACTGCTACACGCAGATGTCCAGTGCGAACACAGGCACAGATACACGCAGATATAGTCAATCACACGTAGATGCACACACATATAATTATATCTAATAACCTGTTATTTACAGAACTCTACAGATATTACTTGGGCAAGAGAAAAGAAACTTTATCGGACGCAGAAAAGAAAGATATCTGTATAGAAGATAAATTAAAATTGAAATACTTACTACGTGACGAACGCAAGAAGTATAATCTGCAGATGCTGAAAAGAACGGCCAGTAAGGATGAATGATCTTGCCCACAAACAAAAAAAACAAAACAATAATAATGTATTTGTAATATATAGTTACCCATCTGCATATAAAGTGGATTTTTCTGTATATAAATTTAAGGTTGTCCGAGTTGTAGAATTCATTTTGAGGCTGAGATGAAATTCATTCTGCGTTTTGCGAATTTTGCGCTTTCGAATTTATAGGTTTCGTGGCACATAGGTATTGGGTTTTAGAATTCATGCATTTTAATGTTCATGCGTGTAGGGGCACTGAAGATTTAGACTATGGAATCTTTGTATTTTTGGAAAAAAGAGATCGAAAATTATGTGAAAAGTGTTTTGTTCAGCCGACTAGTCAACAGTAAACTATAATAAAATATTATTTCTCTGTTTAAAATCGTTCTTAATTATTCCTAAAACCATCTTTTTATGTGTGACTTCATTGACCTCCTAATTTTTTTAGCCTCCTCGTGCACCTCTCATTTTTTTAAATATTCTGCCTTATCGATGTATTAAATCTAAATTTTGCATAGGTTATTATGAGTAAAAAAGTTTTATACAACGTTCCACAGGTTGATAAAACAAAAACCACCCGAGAGTCGGTGACGTAACGAAGCAAGAAAGTAAAAGAATAGCTATATAAGAATGAAGACGAGCGAAAACCAGAAAGGGTGAGGCTATGTGAGGGTGGGAGAGGGAGCTGAGGAGAGTGCGAGGGAGTAGTAGAAAGCGTGGGAGAGCGAGTGCAAGTTAAAAACGACGGAGAGAAAATTGTTTTAATTTGATTATTTATAACAAAGTTTTTTATAATAATCATTTTTATTTTATTAGTCCGGGAATTTATAAGGGCCATTAAAACAATAACTTGAAATTCGTAGTACAAAAATAGGAAAGAGTTGAGATAGAGGAGATCGTGGAAATTAGAAAAGAACACAGTGAAGAGGGCTCTAGCACGGGTGCAGTGTCTACTATTTGTAATGAATATATTTTATTTATTCAAGATATTAACTCTAAAATTTAATACTTACAAAAATAAATAATATACGCATATATAAACTTATTTTTTACCCATCACATCAAAAGAGCGATGCATAATTAAGACATGTCACAGTGAACCGATAACTGATTAAAATTATGAAATAATAGATTAATGACGTATAATATCACAAATAACATTCCAGCAGTCCTATATTAACTCTTTTATTACGCCTATAACATATCATTTAAATTTAAATATATAAAAATTAAAAATATCTATTACATATTTATGGTAATTTAAATACTAAAAATACGATAAATACATGGTAATAAAATATTTATTTATGATAAGCATACTATAAAAACTATTACTCATCGATAATCAATTGGTTTACAATGCATTGTGGTAGTGTATAGGTAATAATTATCAATAATCATAACGTAAAATTTTAAATCTTTAAAGAATAATCCAGTATTAGAACAATAAGAAAATCGTAGTACAGAAATTGCAAAGGGTAATTGATAGATTAATTAGAAAATCATCGTAGAAATATTGGAAAAAGCCGGGATAAAGGGGAGCGTGGAAATTAGAAAAGAAGACAGTTGAGAGGACTCCAACACGGGTGCAGTATGTACTATTTATAATGAATGTATTTTATTTATACACGCTCTCGCCCTCTCTCACTCTCTCGCACACTCACTCACTCACTTTCTCTCTCTCTCTCTCACTCTCTTTCACTCTCTCATTCTCGTTCACTCTCTCTCTCACTCTCTCATTCTCGTTCACTCTCTCTCTCACTCTCTCATTCTCGTTCACTCTCTCTCTCTCACTTTCTCTCTCTTACTCCCTCTCACTTTCTCTCTCTCTCACTCTCACTCTCTCCCTCTTACTCTCACACTCTCACTCTCACTCTCTCCCTCTGTCTCCCTCTCTCTCGCTGTCTCTCTCTCCCTCACTCACTATCTCTCACTTTCTTTGTTTCTCTCTGTCTCTCTCACTCTCTCTCACTCTCTCACTCTCTTACTCTCTCACTCTCTCACTCTCTCACTCTCTCACTCTCTCACTCTCTCTCTGTCTCCCTTTCACTCTCACTCTCTCACTCTCTCACTCCCTCATTCTCTCACTCTCTCACTCTCTCACTCTTTCACTCTTTCACTCTCTCACTCTCTCACTCTCTCACTTCCACTCTCTCTCACTGTTACTCTCAGTCTCACTCTCTCTCACTGTTACTTTCACTCTCACTCTCTCTGTCTCTCTCTGTTTCTCTCTCTCTCTCTCTCACTCTCACTCTCGCTTTCACTCTCTCTCTCTCTCTCTCTGTCTCTTTCTCATACTTACTTTCGCTTTCTCTCTCTCTGTCTATTTCTCACTCTCACTTTTACTCTCACTCTCTCTTACTCTCTCTCTCCCTCTCTTTATCTCGCCCGCGCCCTCTCCCTCTCTCTCGCTCAACGCAATAAACTGCAAAATAATGTCGGCATATATGATCGTCAGATCGACGTAAAAGTCGACTATGATCATGCCTTCATTAATTGCCTTTGAAAGCGAAATTGCGTTAAAGTGAGAGAACATACCTATGCGCGCAAGCATGTGGTCGGGCGATGCATGTGCGCGCTATGCCGCTCTCTTCCCTCACTCTCTCACTCTCTGTCTCGCTCTCACTCGGCCACTCTCTCTTGCTCTCTCGCTTTCTCTCTCGCTTTCTCTCTCTAGCTCTCTTTACCTCTCGCTCTCTCTCACTTGCTCTCTCGCTCTGTCGCTCTCTATCGCTCTCTCGCTCTCGCTCTCTCTCACTCTCACTCTCACTCTCACTCTGTCTCTCTCTCATAAAAAGCTCCTCTTAAATCGTGTCTCGCTCTCTCTCTCACTCTCACTCTCACTATCACTCTGTCTATCTCTCCTAAAAAGTTACTCTCAAATCCCATCCCGCGTCTCGCGTCTCGATCTTCTTTTATATAGTAGATAATAAAATGTACAATAAAATTATTTGTTAGAATACTGTTGCGTGTTATAACGTCACAGACATAGTCGAAGCATGAAAACGAAGCGGCGCGTCGCGACGATAGTAGAAAAAGACGCGGGGACTCGTTCTGTCTCGAAACGCTGACACAGATCAGGGGCTTTGAAGCTAAGCGAAGTTTGGAGACTCTGCAGTGATAGCCTCATCGATAGGTGAGGGAAAGAAGAGGGGCTGAGGTGATTTTTTTATTATAAAAGCCGAAGCCTCAACACGAGGCAAGGACTAGTGAAAGAAAGATAACTAGGTTAGGACGTTGCCTGAGAATAAGCTAACCAAGGAGAGTCAACGAGGCTACGCCCCCATTAGTCGAGAGAAAGCGTTGACGATCGCCCTTGTTACCACGAGGACCAGCCGAACCACCAAGTCCACTGTCGCTACGAAACTTCCGTGCTGCGTTCAGGAGCGTCTCTCTCTCTCTCTCTCTCTCTCTCTCTCTTACATCAAACTCACTTTTATAAAACAAGTTGTTTTAAATATAAGAAATCAGCTTTAATACTTCATTGTGCACCTTTCTGGGCTCATCACCCGGACTGGCCACGAGTAGGAGAACCCTCTCACATGTAACAATCCATATAAAATATAAAAAAAAATTAAAAAAAAAACATTTATTAAACCATAAAAATTCAACAAAAATTAAGAATAAATATCTTTAGAATAAAATGTACGACAAATAGAATATATAAAATACTTATGAAATATTTAAACTAATATTACATGGATCCGATCGTATATATTAAGTGTGTTATAATATAATCCTGGATGGCTCGTCGACAAATGTTTAAGAAGTAAAATGGGACATTAAATATTAAAATCGAATAAAATACCGCTGCTAACTCATTTAACAGAATCCTTTTAGGGAATCTTAAGTCCTTTTAGAAAATGAAACTACTTCCTACCGATATCCAAACCCAAAGCGAAAAAAAATAATTTAAATTTTTCCATACTTTTATTTTTTCACATAGTTAATAGTATCCGATCAACTACGTAATTGAACTTGCACAACTTCAAAATGAACTCTATATACCTGCCGAAAATGAACTTGATATCTCTGTCTAGTTTAGAGTTATGCTGCACACAAATTTATAACAGACACACATACATACACATAGGAATTTTCCAGGAAATCGATATTTCAACTAAGGAAGCTCAGAAATATCGAAAATCATCGAAATCTCAGAATCGACAAATTTCACCGTTATAAATCTCTCTCTTTGAGAAAGCAAAACAAAAATATGGTATTTATCGAAAGTTATTTCTTTACTTATTGAACAATATCTACGTATTCGTATACTTCTTTATCACTATAGTTGGTTTCGGTGGCGACAATATTTGCCTTTCATATTCATGTGTACTTATAATTACGATATTTGAATAATTTAAAATATAAAAATTAAATAATGAACACATTTTAAAATCACGATAAGCCCCTTAAATATATCATAACAGTTCACGTGATAAATTTTAATGATTAATTTTATAAGAGAAAGCTAGAAACTGTTAACGAGAGCAAAAGGTAGCGAAGGTGAAAGATCGAGAAAGAGCAAGAGGCAGCGAAAGTGAGCGAGAAAGCAGAGGGGAGGGAGTGAAGGCAAAAGAGAGCAAGAGAGAACTAGCAAGGAAATAGGGAGGGTGCGAGGGCGATTAGATGGCAAGGGGTGGAAAGAGGAGTATTGGACCGAGTGAGAGAGAGAGCAGGAAAGAGTAAGAGGATACGAGAGTGAGCAAGAGAAAATAAAAGAGTGCCCAAGAGTCAGCAATAGAGAGTAAAGCAAAACCACGCTAGTGAAAAAAACCATGTGATAATTTACCTGACATATCAAGTGATGTTTCAAGTGATAAATCATGTGATTTATCACGTAACGATTTGACGTGATTTATCACATGATAAATCCTTAAAGAATACCAAATATATTTTTGGAGAAAAAAGCAATACATAGAATATTCGACCTAACCGAGACTCGGATGGTAGCAGGACCGAACAAGAGTGAGCGATTAGGAGAACAAGAACAAGAGAGAAAGCGAGGAGGGTGAAAGTGAGAGAGAGAGAGAGGGAGGGAGAGAGATGGAACAAAAAGTGAAGGCAAAGGTTGCGAATGAGAGTGGAAGAAGACAAGAAAAATATAAACAAAAAAAAGCTAGAGAGACGAAGCGAGAAAGAGCAAATGTAATCATGAGAGAGGACGTGGTTGATTAAGAAAAAACAAGGGAGCTCGAGAGAGTTAATAAAAAGATAGGGACAAAACAGAGTTAGGGATAGCAGGCAAAAGCGAGAGGCAGTAAGAAATGCGTGGATCATCGAGAGTGAGAAATCGCAAAATCGCGAGAGTAAGAAAAAGCTGAGAGAGGGCGAGAAAAGAGAAAGAGTTAAACTTGATGTATGTGTATACGGAAAGCCGTATGCTCCACCGGTAGATGGAACCCTCTCCCAGCGGTGTGGGCAAAATCATTTCTACTTTCCTATATATGACGCGTTGGCGACACTCAATGGCTGTTACATTTAACTTGCGATTGACAATAACACTGTAAATGATCTTAAAAAAATGTAAAGGTAGCTTTCGTTCGGAATTGCATGTTCTATTACATTATATACAAAAATGGATCACATTTTTAGTACATGTGTACATATGATATTATAACACGTGATAATCACGTGATAAATAGGACGATACATCACATAACAAATCACGTGACAAATACGGTGACAAATCACAAGACAAGTGCAGTAACAAATGGTAGCTCGGGGACTCCGAAACCAAAACGGTTCAAAAGGTTATAATAAAAATAAAATTTACAATTGTAGAGCTGTCAACTTGTAAAGGTATGGAGTTGTTAAGTCTTGGCGTTCAAGTCAAAGTCCTTACTTATTTACTTGAAATAATATGAGTTCTTTAAGTACACTCTATTCATAAGATGAATCTTCTTTTATTGTAATTTTATTCATAATATTCTTTTAATTTATTTACGTTCAATTTTTATAATAATGTTGAGCTTACCGTAATAATAAGAAGAGATTCAATG
>JAWWEQ010049365.1:0-13658 GCA_035583055.1 Torymus tubicola
GTGTGTGTGTGTGTGTGTGTGTGTGTGTGTGTGTGTGTGTGTGTGTGTGTGTGTGTGTGTGTGTGTGTGTGTGTTTTGATTTAGCCGAAGGAAAATTTATTTTTGCTTTTTTTAATGATGGGGTCGACATATTTTAATCGGATGGATATCATTCGAAAGAGCATAGAATATCTATATTTATAAAAAAAAAAGAAATTTTATAGCTATCACGGTTTTTGTTATTAACAAAAATGTGTTTGCTTTTAAAAGGTTGTTGCTCCCAAACTAAATGGTCAATTTTTTTTAGATAAATCACGATAATGCAGAATATAAATAGCTATAATCTGTAAAAATTTGAATACATTCTTTTGGTTAGTTTTTGTAAAAATAAATTGAAAAATAAAAAAAACGAGTTTTGTATGTCCAATGATTTCGGGAGTAAAATCGACAAAATCGATTCAAAATTTTTTTTATAGGTAGATTTTGTGTGGTTCCCGGTCAAGTTCGTTCAACGAAATAATCGGTCAATAAGCTTCAGAGATATTTGAGGTTAAAATATTTTTCCCTTTTTTCAAATCGTATTTTTTCGAGAACGGCTATATGTACCTGAATCGGATATATAGCATTCGTAAGAGAATTTAAATACTTCAAAGAAAAATAATTCTCGCTATCACGGTTCTTTTGTTATTAACATAAACGTAAAAAAAAATTGAAACGTGAAAAAAAATGATTTCTGTGTGTTTAATTATTACGGGTTTTTAATTGTCTTAATCGCTTGCTAGATTACTTTTGATATCATTTCTACACCATCTAGCGATAGATATCATGGCGCGTTGTTTTTTATTTAAATAAATAGCTTTTGAATATGGAGATATTAATTTACGCCTTGTATTTTCTAAATACAAGGTTCTATATTTAATTAGTTATTAGAGATATTAATTTATTAGTTTTAATTTTGCTTAAAAATAAAAAAGTCCTACCTATAACTTATTAAAAAGAGAGATTTAAATAATTACAATTAATTTAAAAAATGAACAAAATAAATTTGAGTAAGCAACGGGTCAATGAATTGGCAGCGGTTTTTTTATTGCACGGATTACACTATTATCAACTATTATAATTTTTTGTTGATTTTGCAAATCTGTAATATTCACTTTGATCTCTTGTTAAAAGATCATAATGCATAGAACATTATATATTTCTTTTCAGGATATTTTCTTATTCCTTGATTCATCCAAGGAAATATCAATACAAATCAGATCGGTCGACTGAGCTTTCGACCCAGCCCGTATCTACGCGTTTCATCTTATTTTTAGTCCATCTAGCTGTTACAGCGTGTATTATTTTTACCTTTAAAGTAGTTCACCATTTTGAGTGTTTAACGTCGACTGAAAGGAAAAAGGCCCCAACTCGGCTGAGCGCTAAAAGACTCTATTCGGCCAAAAACTAATGAAAGTTTTAAACTCGGTTGAGCACAAAGAAAGGTCCTTGGCTGAGAGCTAAGAAAGGTGCTAACTTGGTTGAGAGTTCAGAAAGATCACAATTTACGATCTCTTTTTCTTCACTAACTTTTTGAGATTTCCGAATCCGGTTTCTGATTTCACTTGCTACATAAAATTATCTATTTATAGAAACAATTTTGTAACTATTTCGAGTAAAACGCTAGTCAATTTAAGTGTAATATCAGATTTAAACAATAAATTAGGAAGATCTTGTTCGCATATCATTAGTAGATTTTTTAAATCAAATTAATGTACAGACTGTTTTCGATAGTCATTCATACTGTAAATACATACACAAATGAGAGTTTCTAAAGAATCTAAAAGAAGGAAAATTCTTTTTACTGAAATGATACTGGATTTTTAAAAACTTCAGAAAATTAATAGGAAATAATATATTACGTACCTACGGAGGAGAAGTAAAGAAGTCGATCTTGCTCTACTAGTCTAAACTGACGAGAATACTATTCATCGATATCAGCTAAGCCTACACTGTAATAAAACTTCCATATATAATGACATATATAGAAAACTTACGCAGATATACTATGTTTACATTTTGCATTTCAAAATATACACAATGTATATCTGTATACATGGAAGTTTTCTAACAGTGTATTACTGCCATCTCATCAAATTTTATCATTTTACCAGGGTTCATCATGATGCTGTGAACAAAGGAGAAACTGCGATTATCCTGGGAAATCTTCGTTCAGATTCGCGCGTGTTCTCCGGAGGCTAGTCGAAACGGAGTCGCAGGTTAGTATGTGATGCTTTGAACCTTTCGGTCGACCACGGGGTCGTTTAGGGCGCTCGTTTGCAACAGACACGGGGCTGGTTGGTGCAGGAGTAGGATCGGCTTGCCTCTGGCTGACTAACGCAGTCTTTCTAGACCTACCCAACCCCTCCCGCGAATTTGCGTAGCTACGCCAACCTCGGCCTGATCTCGCTCAGCGCCCGCTGGCGAGTGATTTCTCGCAGGCGGCGGGACGCTCATAGCCGTTTCGCTAATATCCTTGGGTGGTTGAGCGTCGTTATCTTCTTCTTCATTTCTGTTCGGATGTGACGCTTCTTCGCTATCCTCGGACTCTTTTTCGACGTAAAATGGCTTCAAATGCTCTGCATGGACCAGGTCTTCTGCGTCTCTTTCCTCATCCACCAGTTTATAAGTGTTGGGCCCTCTCTTCTCCAAAATTTCACATAAACCAACGTATTTTGGCGCCAAATTCGCCATCACTCTTTGAGCGATCGACGATAATGTGCGATTCTTCTTCCACACGCGATCTCCAACCTTGAACTTCGGTTCTTGCCGCCTGGCGACATATACCTCAACATGACGCATTCGCTTTTCTGTTCAGCGATGACCCGCATCATTTCGTATATTGCTGAAGTTCTTTATTCTTTCTGACCAAGCGTCCACGTCCTCTTGAGCAGCTGTCACATCTACTGCCTGATCTTGTTCCCTCCTTTTAGTCCCGGGAAACATTAGCTCTCTGCCGTAATTTAACATTCCCAGCGACTTACCAGTGGTGCTATGGGGTGTGTTATTCAGCGCGAACACGAATTCAGATAATATCTCGTCCCAAGTATTATGGTTTCCTTCAACAAATGCTATAATACTGGTTTTGAGAGTTCTATTTACTCTCTCCACTGGATTGTGGAGTGATGAACACCTACCTCTTCTAAATACTTATCGATGATCCGATTTTTAAATTCTGTTTCACTATCCAAAAGGAAGATTTCGGGTGCATCAAATCGCAAGACGATCCTGTCCTTAAATACTTTCCGTATGGACTTGCCGTTGACTCTCCGAATGGGAATACATTCCACCCACCTAGTGAATAGATCCTGGAACACCAAGATATATTCGTATCCGGCTGTACTCCAGAAAAAAGATCCTGTTATATCCGCTGCGATGACTTTCCAAGGCTTATGGATAGTTCTTCGCCCCATTAATCCTAGAGGAGGCCTCTTTTCCACCTTGCACTGCGGGCATACTAAAGACGTCCTTACATGTTCTTTTACTAACTGGTAATATTTCAGCCAGTAGGAATACCTTGCCACTCTCGCGAAGGTTGTTTTCCTTCCGAGATGTCCAGCAGTAGGGTCGTCGTGGCATTCCATAAGACTTTCTTCCTTTCATCACATTGAACAACCAGTTTCCACGCATCATCGTCTTCTCCTAGGTCACCTTCTACATTTCGGTTTGGACGATTCGTGTATAGCTGGCCGCCTAATACTTTCCACCTAGGATAAGTATTAGGTTTTTCTAACACCTTCTTCTGCCAGCCGAGATATTACTCGTCATTCGTGGTTGCTGCCCACGGAATGGCACCTACGACCTTGGTTGCTCTTCTTCTTCCTTATTTTCGTACATACTAGATAGGGCATCGGGTACGTAGTTAAGACTCCCTTGGCGATGTTCAACATCAAAGTTGTACATCTGCAGCCTAAGTGACCACCTTGCGTATCTACCTGTCGGACTACGCAGTGACCGAATCCAACGTAGGCTGCATGGTCAATCATTACGAGCAAACGATATCTCTCTAGGCATACTTGAAACTTCTCGATAGCCCATAGCATAGCAAGGCAATCTCTCTCAATTACCGAGTAATTACGTTCCGCTTTGAAAAGCGAACGACCCGCAAATTCTAATACACGTTCTTGGCCGTCTGTCACCTGGAATAATACTGCTTCCAAACCAGAGTCACTGGCGTCGGTTTGAATAACAAAGCGCGAAGAGAAATCTAACTGTTGTTCCTCATACATACCTGAAGTTTTTTTCGTTAGACGTGTGAGACGGTCAGCGATCGTGACGAAATCGAATAGAAACTTCCGATACTACGATGCCGAAGAATTGTCTTAGTTGCTTAAGGTTCTTAGGCTCGGAATACTGCTTAACCGGAGTTATCTTATCTGGATCTGGTCTAAATCCATCTCGGTTGACGAGAACGCTGAGATATTTCACCTCAGGTCTACCGAATACGCTCTTTTCTCGTTTGATCGTGAAGCCTGCTTCATTGATACTTGCCAATACACATTCTAACATCACTCTCTGTTACAGTCTCTGTTACTCTGATGATGTCATGTAAATATGAGAACGCGTAAAGCTCCAGTTCTTGCCCTAGTACCCGGCCCATCATGCGCTGAAAGGTGGCTCCTGTTTTCGACAGACCATATAAAATCCTTTTAAATTGAAAAAGACCCATGTCTGGAACGTTGAACGCTGTTATCCCACGCGACGATTCTTTCAATTTGATGATATGCGCTGCTCAGATCCAAGGTTGATATGTAACGGGCGGTTAGAAACTTCCGTAAGATCTGATCCACGTTCGGCACCGGGTATGTATCTCCATTTGCGGTCGCATTTACTTTGCGCATATCTATCACCATGCGGTGTTTATTCCCAGCTTGCGGCACCATGAAAGCAGGATTGGTCCAAGGGCATCTCTCGCACTAGCAGTTATAGGGTCACTATGGAGCGTCAACACATGACCTCTGTTGACTCCGGAGTCATGTCTGGCGCCCCACCGTGACCTTGAAATGCTGACAATGCTGAAAAATGAAATTAGGAGTTTGTTGAGTCCAAGAGAGAGAGAACGAAAGCATACTTCATGGATATATGGTCTTATGGGGTTTTTACGGCAAAAAATTAAAATACATTACATATGTAAAAATATAAAATTACAGCATCAATATAAAATTACAGTAATACAGAGAAAAGAGAAAAACTTACCATTTTTTCTTTATCGCCATCACTACGCCACCACCACAGAGTTTTTTAATATCCAGTTTCTTATCACTATTGTGAGCACTATTATTAACACTATTATACTATTATTAACACTATTACACTATTATTATCACTATTATTATTGTTTTTACCGGCATTGTTTTCGGGTGCATGCAGGGCACACCCACTCACACCATCGCTCACAGTACCTTCATTTGCGTTTTTGTAGCTGACGCTGTATATAGAAGTGTCGACTACAAAACACAAATATCGCGACGCGTCACCGTGCGCGGGCCCCATCGCACGAGCGTTGACAAGCTTCTGACTGTCTGCTGCTGCTCCAGATTGCTTATCAATTTTTCCATGATTGCCAGCCCCGGTACTAAAGCATTCTCGAATCCTTTAAAGTCCTCCTCTTCTTTACTGTTAGTACTGGTGGCGTCAAGGCTGCTAGCGCTGCTGCTACTCGTGATTCTGCGGGCCCTTCCGGAGGATTCGGCCTGGAACAGCAACAGGTGAAGCCGCCTCTGAAAGGAGCTCGTCGAATCCGCGGAGAACGCTTCGACGTCGACGTCATTTACTCGTCCTTCCGAAATGTCGGATGACATTTCAGCGGGATGGGCTGGGATCCAGAAAAATGCCGATCTCCCTGCCGACTGATGCGCGTAAATACCAAAGGAGTTCTTCGTCGGTATCACTTACACGGTCAAAGGAGGTGGATGCGCTGTCCTCTTGAGCGGATACATCCGATGTTGTTATATCCGACGAGTCACTACTAATATTCACCATTTCCAAGACCCCGACGCGGTCTTCAGAACCAATGAGTGAGGTACCCGCAAAGTAGTGCTCGAGTACTTTCATCTCGGTGTAGCGATCTGTCACCGCTGAGCTGAGAGTCACCCCTGATACTCTTAGTCGCATACGGATAAAGCATCCTTATTAATCGACACAGCTTACACGTGTAAGAATGTGCTGATGAGCAAATGTACTAGCAGCCGTGGAACATCCCCGTGTGAGCCATGCAATCTCAGCACAGTCTGTCTTGCGAGGAGTATAAATTATAATCACGTGTATGGGTAAAAAAATAATAACTTCTTATTTGTATAAGCTGATGTGCGAATTCTTTTCCGACGTCACGATTCTTGTCTCAAAACAGCTATCGCAAACACAATTTGTATATTCTTAGGGATCTTATTACAATGAAATCACCGTTCTAGAAATTAGCTGATTTGCGGAATGCATACGGGCGGATGAATATTTCACAAAACGCTGCATACAATACTCGGATATCAAATGTACTGGAGGGGTGGGGTTGAAAAAACGATTTAATCTCCAACCCCCTCATCAATAAAGTTGAGACCAGCGTCAGTACTTTGTAAACCAGTAGACATGGAGGGTGTTAGAAAAATTCATATCCTTAGCATACTTGCTTGTACGTTAAGAATATGTATAGAAAAAGAATCAATGATTCGCACAATTTATCAAAATATGAAAAGAAGTAATTTAAAAATATTATCGTAAGAATTCTTATTGAAAAAATTGAACAGCGCTTTATTACACACGAGCTTAAAAACGCTAAATTATCTATTTAAACGCGGCTTATTAAATAATCGCTATATTTTATAGATGGTTGTGAATATTATTAAACGCAGAAATCTCCAAAAAACCCGGGAGCGCAGGAAATAATATCTCACCACGGTAAGTGAATTTTAATTTTTTTTATTTATTAAGATATTTCGGTGATTTTTGAACTGGATGTATATCTCGTCCTCCTCGTCCAGATGAATAAAAAAAATCCAGTTTTCCCAAAATTACAGGATTTTTATTTTTGCGATTCGTCTTATGAGTCATCGGATAGATAAGGTCGTGCGACTGGTCGACTCGCGTTATCGGTAGCCTACTGTGACGTCATTCACAATTTTTCGTTTTCACGGATTTTGATTTTTTCTTAATTTTGATGCTTGATAGCGATTGTGCATAACAAGAAACATAAACTGTCAAAAAATCACTCGTCTATCTCTAATAGAACGGAAGTTACTCAAAAAATCTTTAATAGGTAAAATTTTTTATTAGAAAATCGTAATTTTGATTTTTTTTTTAAGTTTTGCAACAAATGTTAGATGACAACGAAGGCGATGAGATTATCACCAATTGTGAATATCACTTTGACGTCAAGGATATCAATAATTCTTCTTCAATTATAGAGAATATAGTAATTCAAGAATTTTTTCCGAATATGGATGAGGGGATATTAGAGACCGTCAATAATTATGATTCTTGTTCATCATCGTCGTCATGGTCATCATCATCGTTATCATCATCATCGTCGTCATCATCATCATCATGGTCAATTACCCATAGTACATATGGTATACACCATAAATTCATCTGATAAATTGGAATGTAAGTTTAAATAATATTTATAATGTATATTTTTGTCTTACAGCCTACTCTTTACAGAATAATCAAAGGGCGGAGAAGGAAGAGATGTAGAGGATCATAATATTCAACAACCTTTACCAGATTTTATAGTAAAAAGCGAATCTTCTCGGATGTATTGAAGATTCGGAATAGAGGGCGTTGAGATTCGAGGTAGAATACCTAACCCACCCGAGAGTGTAAATGTTATTGAGTGGTTAGAGCGTTGTATTATTCGATTACACAATCGTCTTATGGACGGACGCAACCCAACAGACTTCATTGGATTAACGATAGAATTTGATCATTTTACACAAGGTGGTTTGTGGTTATCTTTTCGCCCTATCCAAAATTTTGACGTTGATGAATTGTGGCGTATGATATTTAATCCTGCTCAGAGCGCCAATGATTTCAATATTGATAATTCTTTATTAATTAAGTGTTCTATAGTAAGCCATGCACGAGGCGGAGGACGTGTACGTTTAACTGAAGAATGTTTCAATAAACGCTCAGTTCTGAAAATTCGTAATGACGATAATTTCTGCTTCCCGAGGTCTCTTGTCACTGCAACTGTATATAGTGTTAAAGGCCAGATAAGATCGAGTGATTTACATGAATACTGGAACAAAATCCGACAGCCGAACAGTAGTTTGCAGAAAAAAGAAACTTTGAATCTCATTAATATGGCTCGAGTAACAATGCCTACAGATGGATTTGGAATAGAAGAAATACATCAGTTTCAAATTTTTCTAGCTAATCATGGTATACCAATAGTGGTGTACTGTTTCCACACCTTTGGTATTGGCACTTTACCTTTATACAACGGTGCAAGATTTGTGATTGAAATTTATAAAAACGTGCTTTACACCCTACACATAATGTATTATGGGAATTCAAGACATTATGAGCCTATTCTGACTTTAGTTGGTGCATCCGGGAGCCAAGGTTATTGCATTCCATGTAATAAAAGTTACAAACGTGTAGAAGATCATAGGTGTTCTAACCGATGTTATAAATGTTTATAGGCTCTGTATATAATGTCACTGTAAATCAAAAGAAATGTGAAAATTGTTTCAGATATTTTTTCGGTGATGCCTGTTTAAAAAATCATTTAAAGATAGGTTCTTTTAACAAGATGAGAAAATCTGTATGTGAACAAATTAAAATTTGTCAAGCTTGAATTAAGGCTGTGCGAACTTTTAATCAATCCATGAAACATGAATGTGGAAAATTGTATTACGATATTTGTAACGAAAACTTATCAATAGGACCTTTCTGTTATATATAACCAATTAAATATAAAAAAACAAATTCGTTTACATTATTTTTATTTTACGACTTCAAATATAACAATCAACTTCGGTATTGGGGGATGTACCAAATTTATGTGTAGCGCAACAAGTTTGTACTTTTTGTATCAATGATACTGATATTTCAAATAATCGTGAATATTGTGGAATACGTGAATATGTGTTTGATATAGATCCCGTAAAACAGTTAGTGGAATTAGAACTGGCGCGGAAAAAAGTTTTTAATAAATGGATGATAAATTCGAAAAAATTTCTTCTATCAGTGAAAAAATTAGGTTTAACAGATACACATTAATCGAGATGTGGGTATGCGTGTTTGATCAAGAAATTTCACAAAATATTGAATTAAAAATATTCTTAGATGTAAACGCTGCAGTAATCAAACGCAAACCTTTATACCCACGCGATGCTTTCTTTGGCGCGATGTTTTCTTCGAGGGCGTCCAGGTAATACTGTAAAACTTTACGAATGTAAAAATAATGAATAAATTAAATATGTTGATGTGAGTTCATTGTACACATATATTTGTAAAACTGGAAAATATCCAATAGGACATCCTAGATTATTAATTGCAGATGAATGCCGTGAATTCTTAGATGAAAATGTAGACATTTCTAAAGTTAACGAACTTATCATGTGTGATATTCTACCTCCTCGAAATATGTATCATCCTGTATTTCCTATTCGAATGTATGGTAAATTAATTTTTCGTCTTTGCCGTACGTGTTGTGAACTAATGCTTCAAGAAGACTGTACACATGAAGATCCGAAAGAACGAATTTTACATAGAACGTAGGTTTCTGAAGAGACTAAGCGAGCTGTTGAATTTGGTTACAGAATTATAGCTGTACACGAAATTTGGTAATACGATATAACTCATAAGAGAACTACCCGAATTGAGACATTCAAAAAATTGATATAAGGGTATTATTATAAGGGTTAAAATGACATTTAATGTTTTGACTCAAAAAACGTTTTTTGAACATATCTCGACTTCTACTGAACTTTTTCCAATTAAAAAATGTGAAAAAGTTTCCAATAAAAAATGCAAGAAAATCATAGTAGTTTGAATATTAAAGGATGCATCCCTTATTTTTTAGAGGGAGAAATTGGGTTTTTTCAAGCATAATTTTATCATCAAAATTCAGAAAATAATAAAAAATGGATTAAATATTATTTTTCCTAATTGCGCAAACAAATAAATGAGTTACGTATTGCACATTTCTTTTTCACGTGATCCTTAAGTGGGTAAACTACCCCTAACATTGATAAACTAGTAATATTGTTTCAGCGATTAGTGTTTTCATTAAAATTTACATACATGGGTTCTTGAGGTTGTTGATCACAAATCTGTCATTAGATTCGGAAATTCAATATGGTATTTTCTATACGACAGAAATAATTTCGAGAAAGATTTTTAATTTTACGAAAAATATCAATTATATCAAGTTTTTCAGTGTTGTGAAAATTGTGAAGTTTTGATAAGGCACTATCATTTTCAATTAATATGATTTTACTAATAATAATAATATTATTATAACATATGTATTATATTATAAAAATATATGTATCACATACTTCATAATTATTTCACGAAAACAGAATGATGATTATCTCATTCATATGTTTACACAGAGCTTATCTCTCAATTCCGCCTCTTTTATTCAAAGATAAGCAAGTGTACAAAATAATTTTCGTTAGTTAACGTTCTCCTATGCTCATGTTATACGAATAAATTAATATTCTATCTGAACAATTTTTATTGATCTTAATTAAAAATATAAGCGTTTAGAGTTACTTGCATCGTACTTGTCTATCGTAAGTATCACATGTTTTATTACAATAGTATGGATTTTTATATGATTTCGCGACAAAATATATAGAAGAAAATGTTTTTCTTTAACCCGATTCTTCAAAATATTTCTAATTGAATGAATTTATAGATATATCATTAGAAAATTCATATAAAATACAGTATTAAAAAATATGAAAGTAGTCAAAATATAATGAATACATTTTGAATGGGAGGTCAAACTTATATCAAAGTTCAATTCAGTGGTAAGTTTTATAAAAGAGATATTCTGCATAGCATGAAAATTATTCATTTTGTTACGTTGGTGCTATTTCTCTTTTTTTATAATAGTAAAAATAAAATTCTGATGTAAGTTATGTCAGTATTATATTTTTATAATAATTATCACCCTTAATTATGATATATGACTAGTTATTTAACATTTTGTCGAATGAATTGCAAAATTTTTCATTTAAAAAGTAAAAAATATTCTTATCTATGGAACAAAAATAATGCTTCATTTTTAATAATGTGTTGCAAATATCTAATGCTAATAAAATAGTTTAACTTTTTGATAACATACTACAAATTACTAGCAGACTAACGAGCAAAAGCTAATTGCCATACTCTTATTGTTAAAAAAAATGAAATAGAATGTTTTTACTGAAAATTGTAGGTGATTGAATACATTTTACACTGACTTTGCCTTGTATTTATACATTTCTATATTGTTATGGATTTCAAAAACTCTATAAATAACTAAAACTTTTGCAGCTTCACAGTCATATTCAGCGTATCTAAAGGAAGGAAAGAAAGATTTTCCAAAAAAGTGAATATGGTGAATGCGATGAATGTTCTATTTATTTTAAACAGTATGTTTTAACATCAAGAAAAAAGATTACCCGTAAATGACGCTGAAAGAAATGTCGCTAATATAGTATATAATATTATAGTATCTAGTATGAACGATCAAAATATTTAGGAAGAAACTGAAAAATCAATATATTACGATGATACCTACGAACCCTACGATAATATACGTGCAAATGATTTACACGAAGATATTAATGTGGAAGATATGGTAACATCCGAAACTAACGATCAAAATCAATGCAGCAGCAAACCAGAGTTTATTAGTTATGACTACAAAAGGAAAGCTGTAAAGTATTGGTTAGGTGGCAAAAACAAGTAAAAATTTACAACAGTTCAAAATCAATTCAAAAAATTAAAAACAGAAAGTTAACTGTATAGGTGGAGAGATCAAATGCAAACCTGAGGAAGCAGGATTGACAAATTGAAACAAATTGAGGAACGCTGTTTGAAAAAACTTAACGTCGCCAGATCGAAGAGAATACCTATTCATGATATTGATATGAGGCCTATGACAAAAGAAAAAGCATTAGAGATAAACTTCGAAAAATTTAAAATTTCTGTACATTGGCTAAATGAATTTAAACGTCGATATAACATCATTTCGCGAAAAGTAACAAAAGTTATTTCTAAAACATCAATAGACGGTTCGGAAGAATGTTTAGAACAAAAGCAAGAATTTCACAATAAAGTAAAAAATGCAATAAAAAAGTATGGTGAAAACCGTGTTTATAACTCTGACCAAAGTGGTTTTAAATACGAAATACACAGTGGTCAAACTCTCAATACTAAAGGAGATAACAATGTAAAATGTATAGTTCAGTCAGTACATTCCACAACCCATTCTTACACAATTCAACCTAGTGTATCTGCCGAGGGAGAACTTCTCTCACCAGTGTTTTTAGTTCTACAACAATCAAAGGGTGGGTTTGGACCAACAGTTGAAAGAAATTTATTAAGAGCAATAAATGTTCACGTCATGGAATCGAAATCAGGTAAATTGACTAAAGAACATCTTGAAGCTAGGGTAAAAGATGTATATTTTCCATATACTACCATAACAAGTAATCTATTGCTTGATTCATGGAGAGGTCACTGCCGAGATCCCATTTATAAAGTTAAACCAAAGCATAAAACATTAATGCTTCTACAAATTCCAAAAGGAACGACAGGTGAACGTTTTCAGATGTAATATTTCTCAGCAATGAAGATCTTAACTTGCATTATAGAAATAATATAATAATAATGCACTCATTAGTGCATAAACAGTTATCAAGTCCCAGGTTCAAAAGTTTATTTAAATATGCTTGGTACGCTGCAGATTACACTGATAAACGACCGGGAAAGTTGAAAATCCAAAAAAAAAATTGCTTTAATCCTAATTTTGTTACATGCGACATTTGTGGCGAAAGAGCGATTATAACATGTCCATGGTGTAAAAAGTCACTCTGTCTTTAACATTTTTTCCATGAATACCATTACTGTGAAACATATAATCAATGAACTTTTGATTACAAACAAACACAATGATTTGAATATATTTTTAGACTACTCATTCATGTAATATGCATATGTACATTTGATAATCTTTTCAAATAAAATAATCTTGATTCTCCTGTTTCCCGGTACTATATTCTTTGGTTATTGAATAATGAAGTGATAAAATTTTAATTAAATCGTAGCTTATATCTCTAAAAATTAATATGAAAATTTAGGTAAGCTAGTATAGAAAGTAATTATGATTTACACATACACTTGAATTAAGGGGGTATTCTGGTTTAGACGCTCAAAAAAATGCTATTTTTAAAAATTTGTAAAACAATATAAACAGAGTACTTATTGATATAATATTTATTAAGCCGAATAAAAGCATTCTTAAAATACACGAAAAAATTTTTTTTAATTGTTTTTTAGTACTTTTTATATTCCAAAATGACGGACAAACGCAACTCCTCAAAAAATAGATGTGCTACTGGCGGTGTTGATAACTCGGTAACGGTTTATCTGAAACGAAAAATCCAAAAAGTTTTCGATTTAGTATGACTATGGCTATCGTG
>JAWWEQ010049366.1:0-13657 GCA_035583055.1 Torymus tubicola
ATCCGCAAGGAAAAGACGCAGTTCCTCAATGTGAGCTCTGATAGAGTTCACATTGAGGAACCCCGCCTTGAGGGAACCCTTCCGCCTCCGATCTACCACCGGCCGGTTGTTGGTTGTTTTGTTGGAAGTTGCCTGGCACGCCGTGAGAGAGAGAGAGAGAGAGAGAGGGGGGGGTCTTTTTTCCGCGAGTTACGTCAAGAAAGCGGGAGAGTGAGAAACCGCGCGTGAAGAGAGAGAAAAGGGCCTGTGTGACGATAGTGCGAAATAGAGTGAGAGAGTGCAAGGAGGGCAGGTGAGAGCGCCCATAGTGTTCGCCACCAGCTGCTGGAGCCGCTGCCTCACCGCCTACATGATCGCACCCGTCCCCGAGCAGAGACGGGGCAAGCAAGGAAGAGTGGTAGGAAGAGCACACAGGACGACGAAGCACCGCACATCTCGACAACGTCACCCTTACACCGCGCCGTGAGCAAGAAACCTTCGGCGGATCGACTAGTACGAGCAGCACCGCAAGGTATGCCCTGGCCAGGCCTTACGCGAATATAGCGAGCGAGCGCGTCAGACGCCGATTGTCTGATAGCAAATGAGTAAGCGAGGCCAGCTGAAGCGCACACGAGTATCGGCCGTGTGCGGTGGCCAATACGCTGAGCCCGGGCCGACGGATAGTGAAAGCCGGTGCACGTGCTTGCGAGTGCACGCCCACCGAAGTCAGACAGTGGACGCGGGCGTACAACCCGTCTTTATTATTATATCGGTAGGCGATTCAGCTCAATAAAACGTTATTAACCTTGATATTAGAATCAGTCATCGTCTTTTTAATTCTGGCGCGAGCCTAATCCCCCCCCCCTTCTGCGCGAGATTTTCTCTTGTGTGTCGGCGAGTCGAACCCCGCCACCGCCACGGGCGCGCCGTATAAAAGACGGCGCGCATACCTGGATGGCCGGGAGAGCACGCTCCCGAGAAAGACGCGACGAAGAAGCCGCGCGTTGTTGACGGGCATCGTCGGCCGACGGAGAGGCGCCGGCTGACGGATCGCGAGCAGTATCGCCGTGGGTAGGCACGCGCCAGTGCTCGCCATCGATTGATCATTGCTGCGCCGTTCATCGGCAATCCCGCTTTGACAAGCCGCGGAAAACGTAACCAGCTGGGACAAATAAGCCCATTACAACTGGCGCCCTGAACGTGTGGAAACACGGACGCCGGCACCTACGAGCGTGCGGGGAAAATTTTATTCATTCACTTAGCAAAAAGTGAAAACACTTAGACACGACGGGTGGTGCAAATCGTCGCGTGATACGAGTTCGCGAACGAACGAGCAAGAGCACTGTGAGCGTGTGAGCGTACGTAGGAGAAGGAGGAATACGAATAGTTTTTTTTATTAATTAATAATTGTTTTTTAATTAATTAAAAATCACGAGCGGACGATCTCTCAACGTGGATCTTTTGATCAGCAGCTTAGTGAGCGAGCTGATCCACGCCTACCCGGGACTGTTGTCTCCGTCACCGATGACGACGTAGTCAATTCGTACGAGAGCCTCAGTATCAAGTTGCTTTACTCCCGCTACGCAACGTCTGGGAGAGGGGTATAACGAGGTTCGAGGATAAAATACGGAGAAAATAAGAGTCTCATTTCTCCGTATTCTATCAAACCCGTTTTCTCGTTTCTGTTGAGAAACGTATACATCTATATTGTACGCATGGAAATGTATAGTGTGTGTGAGCGCGCGACTGTATCGAGAGCGCGCGAGTATGAGTCTGAACGCACACAAGTGGCTATCCCCTCCCTAGTGTGTGCGTGTGTAAGTAACGTATGCTGATCGGCGATGTGCGACGCGCTGCTCTGTCTCCCTTCTGCCGCACGCTTCTGAGCGGAAAGCACCTTGCGCGTGGCACTATGAAGCGCCTGTACAGTTTGTAACTAAACTAAATAAACCAGTCATTCTTTTTATTAAAGTAGTCTCTCCTTCATTTACCACACCTCAACAGTTCCCATGAATTCGTGCATCTCGAGCTTTGTTTACATCGCTCGAGCAACGTATTCGGAAGCTGCGCGCGGGGAGAGCGCGACTATCGCCGTTGCATAGTCGCGCAATTTGGCTTATCTGTGGATTCTTAGACTTCCAGCTCTTTGGGTCAGTGGCTCCAATTTCCGAAAGTAAAATCGTAACACTACTGATCGCATTACAGTATTAAGAGATAAACTGTACTATATTGTCTCTCTTGTAAGTCGGGCGTTATCGTTAGGAGATTACGTTGTTTTTTAAGGTGAGTATCGGTTGGGGTTTCTTAGCGAGGCTAAGGGTCGAATTAGAAGAAGACGCTTCCTTAATCGGGTTAATGGGTGGAATTTGGTACTGGTTTAGTTGTTCATATTGCTGACACATAGACATGAATAGTCCTTGCGTTTCTTCGGGCGGTTTGTCAAAGTCTAGTCTAACGGACGACCGCTCTTGTACCTTTTCATTTCTTCCTCTTCCGTCTTCCTCCTCTTGGATTCCCTCAAGATTTGGAAAATGAACGGATCGGCGCTGACCTATCGAGGTCACGGGGGTGCTTTTAGCTACAGGTGTAGTGGATTCTGCCGAGGGTAATCGGGATACACAGGGCTTGGTGTCGGTTTTTGGAGTTCTTGGAGGATTTAGTTGACGAATTCTTTAATTCTATCTCCCATAACGGCATCATCTTTGGCTACCGGATCTATGGGGTCTAGGTTATCCAAGATAGAACCTGCGTTTGTTCATCGACCTTGTCTCCGTCGGAGAAATGTGTCGGGAACTTAACTATCTCTTCCTCTTCGGTCATTAATAGAGACTTCTTTTGGTGTACTCGGATGCTTTCCTCAAAACGCTGGAAGGATTTTCTCAACTCTTCTGGCGTTAACCTGTGAGCCGCCCTTCTTCTTGCACTTCTTCGGGTTCGCTCACCGGAAGGGCAGATACTTCGACTTCAGTTTGTATTTCGGCTTGTTCTTGGGGCAAAGTTGGGGCTTCATCAGATGACAAGTTAGCGTCATCGATCCTTAATCCGCTGAAATGAGGATTATATATTGGAGGTTGATCCTCGGATTCAGAGTGCTCTGGGTCCACTCTAGTTGATGATAGAAGGTTATTAGGAAGGGACCTAAATTGTTGTCCCAAGGATAGATCGATCTGCTTTGGGGGGCAACTAGAATGTCCGTTCTGCGGCTCCGAATGCCCTTGGCTAAGCCGTGATGGGATACCCTATGATCTGATGATGCCTCTGGTTTCAAGTTGGAAGATACATTCGGAGGAGTTGTATCGGGGTCTGGTATGTCCGCACGGAGTTTTCCTCGCGTCCGTTGTGCGATGGTGCTGTGGTCGAATGCTGGAGCTAACTTACTGGTTTTTGATCCTACTGGTCGTCCAGGATTCTTTAGAATGTTGCTGAATGAGGCTGGTGCGGAGGGCAGCCGCGTCCTTGGCCCTGGTCCGCTTGTATTGGTAGGTGCCGGTGCCTGAGCTCTATTTGTACTGGGCCCGGCGGATCTTGGGTCTGTGGGCGTCAGCTTTCCCTCCTTAAGGACCATTATTTTAATCTCTGGGAGTGCACGATTTATGTCCTCTTCGGTGGGTTCTTCCTCGACTGGATTGCGAGAAAGGGCGTCAGTGTTGCGGTTGAGTTTGCCCGGCTTATATTTGAAGGTATACTCATACCCCGTAAATTTGAACATCCATCGCATAAGCCTTTGGCCGTGGTCCTTTCTACTGTGCATCCAGTTCAAAGGTTCGTGGTTTGTGACCAAGGTGAACTTGCGACCCAGCAGGTATGGATGGAAATGGTTCAAGGCGTAGAGCACTGCGGAGCATCCCTTTTCTGTTGTGCTATAATTTCTCTCGGCCTTGTTAAAAGTGCGTGACAAGTAAGATACTGGATGTTCCTCGTTCTCTTCAATTTGACTTAGTACGGCTTCAATGTCCTTGTTGGACGCATCTGTCGTTAAGATGAAAGGCTTGGTGAAATCTGGTAAAGCTAATACGGGCTTACAACACAGACACTTTTTAAGATCGTTGGATGCTGCCTACTGGGGTTTCCCCAGTTGAATTCTTCCCCTTTCGTGGTTACGTCACATAAAAGCTTGACTATCTTCGAATAGTCCTTAATAAAACGCCTATAGCATCCAGTGAACCCAAGGAATTTCCTCACGTTCCTTACTCCTTTTGGTTGAGGAAATTCCCTGACAGTTTTTACCTTGTTATGGTCGGGTTCCACTCCTCGTTCGCTTATTATATATTCGAGGAAAGCCACTTTCTTCCGGAGAAAGTGAACCTTGTCGGGCTGCAAAACTAGATTAGTCTGTGCTAGGTGAGAGAAGAATTGTCTTACTCTCTTGTCGTGTCCAGCTAGGGCGTTGGCATGGATGATCACGTCATCCATGCAAATCAAGGTTTCCTTGCTGTCTAATCCTCTCTTCATGTGATCCATCAGTCGCTGGAAGGTAGCTGGAGCATTCTCAAGTACCATAGACATCCTGTTGTATCCGTAATGCCCTCCGGGAGTAGAAAATGCAGTTTTCCATTGATCTTTAGGTGCCATTTTAATCTGATCGAATCCTGAGGCAAGATCAAAAACAGAAAAGTACATGGTACCTCCAAGTTGATCTAATATATCCGTGATATTGGGAAGCGTATAGGCGTCCCCTACCATCCTCTGGTTGAGATCACGGAAGTCGACTACCATTCTCCAACGTGGGTTGCCTTAAGAATCTGGCTTCATAGAAACGATCGAAATGGGTGAGTTGCATGGACTATTGGAATAATACCATCTCGGAGTTTGCCTTGTATATCCTTCTCAATGAATTCCTTATGCACAACGGGATGGCGATACTGTTTTGCATTGACTGGCACGTTGTTCACCAGCGGGATATGATGTTCGACGGAATTGGTGCAGGATAATGGATCCACTGGAAACAAGAACAGATCAGGAAAATCTTCTAGGAATTTATATATATGTGTCTTTTCTTCCTCGTTCAGGTGCTTGACATCGATAAGCTCCCTTAAGCTGGAGACACGAGCAGTTCTGTCAATAATGGGATTATTCGCAGTCACCGGAATATCTTCTTCTGCTCCTGATTCGAAGTCCAAAGAAGCATATTCGAAGGAATGAGTTCTTTTGCGTCCACTTCGAAGGTTACATCTTCTTCCCGGGTGTTAATGGCCATAACGTAGCAGCCTCCATCCTCTTGCACCTTAACTAGACCTTCGTCGAGGTAGACATCATCATAGCCCAGATCGATTCGTGGTAGGTATCCTTCTTCCTGGCCCTTATTTGGCGAGCCTGTTTCGAGTTTAAATGACTCGTTACAGTGTTTTAAACGGCTCCAGCGGAAGATGGGTAATGAGGTTGCGGTGCCAATGGTGGTCGTCCATCAGGGGAGTATAACCTCAGGTCTCTCAACTCCAAATCCTTTTGAGGGGTGAATATAGAATCCGGCTGGTAGTCCGGCCATTGTGGACGTTGTTGTTGATAATTGAAGGGCTGAGAGTTCGGGTTGTAGTTTCCACGATTTCCTTGATAGTGGTGTCCTTGGTACTGGTTGGTATTAAAATTGTTGTTTCGGGGTGGGTCGTATTGGCCTTGATAAGACCTATCGGCATGGGGGTACATTTTCCCCCGGTATGGGGGTACATTTTCCCCTGGTTTAGACCGTCGACTACATTGTTGAGAAGCGTGTAGCCCACAAATGGGGCGTCCGTGTTCTGTGGTCCAGTTCTATGGTCATTCTGGCTCGATTCTTCCTCGTAATATACTTTTCTCGGCGGCGGGTTCTCCGTGACCATTATATTGGTTATTATAAGGCTGTCGATTGTCATGATATTGCTGTCGCGCATGGTTCCTTGGGATATTCACAGACAACTCGTCATCATTTCCATATCGGTATTCTTGTGGATGGGCGGATATCATTTCCGGGAGAATCCTTGATTGAATCCAAGATTCGATTCTTCCAGCTTCCCTAAAGGTCGCATTCAGGTTAACAGGGTGAGTGGAATACACGGCAGTGCTGCGATGGCTGGATAATCCTCTAATGAAGATATCACAATTGTACAATAGTAAGCAGCCCTTTTGGAGCCTAAAGCGATAAGTCGCAGAATACTATTATAAGATATATCAGTAGGATTAATTTGAGTAGACGTATGAAGCCTTTGATATATAATATGGAATATTAAGGTGTTTTATAGAGCACACACATATTAAAGTGCTTTCTGGAGTCCAATGCGATAAATAGTGGAATACTATAAGTAAGAATAATTTAAGTAGACTTATGGAGCCCTCAATATATAATATGCAATATTAAGGTGTTTTATGGGGCCCTATCCAATAAATTGTACATACCATAATATAAAAAGAATTTTGAAGCTCGGTATACATGATTAACAAAATTACGGCGATTAATCGATCCCGACTTATGAATCGTACAGTAGTTAGCAGCGTTTTGGGAGCCTAATGTGATGAATACCAGAATATTATCATAGCATGTATAAGTAGGGCTCATTTAAGCAATATTATGGCGTTTTATAGAGCCCAGCTCAATCGATAGTCCAAATCGAAATATAAAACGATTTATGCAGCCCTGTATACATAGTAGACCAAATTAGGGCGGTTAGTGCAGGTCGTGTTATGAATTATACAATGTTGAGGAACTTTTTGGAGCGGAAAGCAAATTTATTAAGCAGAGTACTATAACTGGGATTATGACGTCTGAGGTACACAATATTTAATATGAAGAAGGTTTATAGAGCCCAGTTCACAAACCATCTAATATTAAGGCAGTTTATAAGCTCCGAATAAAATAACCTCTAAAATATAGATGTAAATAACACAGTATAAGAGACTCTATGTAATATACCATATTAAAGACCTTCAAGGAGCCTAACCCGATAAATATTAGAATACTATAAGTTAGACTAATCAGTCTTATGGGGCCCTCGATACATAATATGCAAAACCGCTGCAAATTCATTGGCACTTAGCTTCCTGAAACAAATTTATCGATTTCTTTTATTAAATTGAAATTCAAAAAATAAATTTTTTACAAAAAGATTGGAAATATTTTATGGAAAATATTAATTTGTAATTGTTTCTTTTCACAAAATTTGAATATTTCAATTCTCTTTCGAATAATGCCCATCCCATTCAGATACATATCATTTTCAAGAAATAAATTTCAAAAAATGTCTAGATAAAATTTGAACATCAAATATCTCTGACATTTATGAACCAATCATTTAGTAATAATTTATTAAGTTATAGTACTCAATATCGTTTATAACCAAAAAAATATTCAGGATAATATCTTTTTTAATTTCAAAATATAACCTATTTACAAAATATTACGTAATAAACAGGAGTGGAAAAATTTTAACCTCAAATTTTTCTGATATTTATGAAGCAATCTTTTTTACCAATGAAGTTGGCAGAAAACTATACCCCTACAATGAATTTTGAAGCGAATAAGATAATTTCTCGTAATGGTTCAACATACAAAACTCATTTTTTTTTCATTTTTCAATTCTTACGTTTTCGTTAATAACAAAAGAACCGTAATAGGTAGAAAATAATTTTTTTTTAGAAAATGTAGTTAATTTAATTCTCTTTCGAATGCTATACATTCCATTCAGATACATAGAGCCGTTCTTGAAAAATTACGATTTAAAAAAAAAAATGAAAAAAATTTTAACCTCAAATATCTCCGAAATTTATGGGTCAATCCTTTTGTTCAAAGAACTCACCCGATTGGTATACAAAATCTACCCCTAGAAAAAATTTCAAAGTGATTGAAACAATTTTACTCTAGTTATTGAAAGACAAAGAAATTAAGATGATTAATGGATCCCGAGTTATGAATTGTACAATAGTAAGCAGCCCGTTTGAGCCACATGCAATAAACAGCAGTATACTATTATTTTAACCGGCTCCATAATAAGTCTTAATATTATGTATCGCGTGTGCCATAATTCTCCTGATACTATTCTTCTAACGATTTTACGCGATAGGCTCGGCAAACGCTCTTCTTTTGTTAATATGTTTGGCTTAATAAACTCCACCGGCATAATATTTCAGAGTAGGTGTTATGGGCTCCTTAAACTACCTCATTCAAATTTACTTTTTCCTCATTCTCATATTTCGGCTCTATAAACATCCTGAATATTGTACATTATGTAACTCTGTCTCCCCAATTCTACTTATACCGGGGCACCATAATTCCACTTATACTAGTCTGCTGAATATTTTTCGAGTTTGGCTCTATAAACCTGCCTATTTTGTACGCGGGTTGGGCTCCCTGAAGGCTGTTATACATATTGGGTTCCCAGGTTGGGCTCCCTGAAGGCTGTTACACATATTTGGTTCACAGTTTGGGAACCTCGACTCCATAAGAAGTCTTGCATATTATCTAACCCGGCTCCCATTATTCGACTTATATTATTTTGCTGAATATTTTTCGACTTGGACGCCATAAGCAGTTTTAACTTCAAAATTTTTCTGCTCTATTAATGCCGTTATACATATTTTGTTTACAGAATTTGATTCCGGTCTCCATAAGCGATCCTAATATTGTATATTATGTAACCCGGACTCCATAATTCTACTTATAGCATTGTGTTGAATATTTTTCGGGTAGTAGCAATCGGGCTCCATAAACTGACCTATCTTGTAAGTAGGTTGAGAGCTATAAACACTTTTATAAATATTTATTTTTACATGTTTTGGAACCCGTGCTGCATAAGCAGTCTTAATATTGTATATTATGGAACCGGGGCTCCATATTTCGACTTATATTATTTTACTGAATATTTTTCGACTTGGGTTCCATAAACCCTTTTAACTGGAAAATGGTTGAGCTCCATCAATGCTGTTATACATCTTTTGTTTATAGGTTTTGATTCCGGGCGCTATAAGCAGTTTTAATATTGTATATTACGTATCGCGGGTTCCATAATTCTCCTGATACTATTCTCCTAACAATTTTTCGCGATTGGCTTGGTAGATGTTCTACTTTTGTTACTACGTTTGTCTTCATAAACCTCCTTCATATTGCACATTATACAGCGAGTTCGTTCCACCGGTATAATATTTTAGAGTATGTGTCATGGGCTGCTTAAACTGCCGGATTCAAATTTACTTTTCCATCATTCTTATTTTGTGACTCTATAAACATCCTCAATATTGTATATTATGTAACTTCGGCTCCCTAATTCTACTTTTACCGCGGCATTATAATTCTACTTATACTATTCTGCTGAACATTTTTTCGAGTTCGGTTCCATAAACATGCCTATCTTGTTCACAGGTTGGGCGCCATGAAGGCTGTTATACATATTTGGTTCACAGGTTTTGGAATCCGGTCTACATAAGCAATCTCAGTATTGTATAAGTAGTTATGACAGCACTTTGGTGCGTCAAAACAAAACCTTGTCCCCCAGACGTAGGTCAATGCTTGTCTTAACTCACCAAAGTGCTATGTCAGGTAAAAGTGTTCTCCTCCAGAACAGAGGCATATCACTTACCTCATTCTCATTAAAATTGTAAAAAAAGTTTTTGAATTTACAGTTTAGACGGAATTTATTATTATATTTGCGTTTATTTCATGAAAATGTAACTGTACTTCTAAAATCGCCGCGATATGACCAAAATTGATAGCATTAATAATAACAAGAAAGGTAAAATTCATTATAGGATTTTATTATTTTATGCTTTTTATTCTAAAATTTTGAAAAGAAAAGGAAGAACTACAATAATAACCAGGTAAGTACAAATATTATTTATTTATTATGGATAACTTATCGTTAAGTACATCAAGTACATTATACATATGTAAAGGTGAAACAAATTGATAAAATAAATCTATAATAGTGTTTTTTAACAAAATATCGTCTTGAGTAACTTTCGTGTGCGTTTTTTACAGTGTTATATAGAGAGTTAAACACATCATCCGATACATCTTGCACATACCATAGAATGTTATTAGCATCGAGTTTTTCTACTTTCGACTTAAACGTAAGATGAGCTTTACTTTCGATTGCATATCTCGTCTGCTAAAATGCCAACACCGCGTGCAATTGAATTCAAATATTCAAACTGTACGTCGATACATTTTTTAATGTAATAGCACAAACATTTGAAAGTTACAAAATTAAGCATAATACTATGACAAACTCGTTTTTTCTTATAACCATCTGAATTTGATCTCGTAACCTCTTCTATCTTGATGGACTTCTCTTGGTGGTTCTTCGTAAATCTTAAAATCCAAGCTTTAACGTAAATTTCTTGATCCTTCAAACTATTATCGTACTCAAGAAAGTAGTTTAGAATATCTTGAAAACTTTCTTGAATGTTTTGCCAGCCATTGTAAGATAGAGCTATGCAAGCGAAATCATCCGATATTAAACGTAACACCAGTTTGTAACGTTCGTCGTTGATACTGTTGTATTCCAAATCGATGATAAGTTTCTTCGTGTGGGATTTATTGAGAGGATAGACTCTACTCAGCACTTGTCTAGAGTGGTTTAAAGATGAGACTATACAATCCATATTGCCGTGTTTTTGAGAGGTGCAGATACAACTGTCAAGAACGATGTAAGAACCCGACTTAATATACAGTTTCGAGGTGTGATTAAGTGTTGGAAATTGTAAAAGTTGCAATATCACACGTGTCTATATAAATGCTTACACAGTATAATGCTACAACAAAGACATTTTAGATCGACAATTTTGTAAACATGTGACGAAACAGTTACCGTTTTCAATGAAACTGTTGTCATCATTTTCATATTGTACAAAGCGTTTAACAATTTCATCATTTTTTTTTAAATCCTCAGAACATTTATCAAGAAACTTGTCGAAATCGAAACCCTTACTCATTTAATATGAGAACATAATACAATATTGACCACATACTTTGGATGATTCACTCTGGAGTCGAATGACATTCCAACGAAATGCGCAATCGGTTGATGTGAGCCGGTATAATAGGTGGTAATCCAAAACTATCAAAGTACATTCCATTAAAAGATTGATCAACGTAGATAGCAACCCAATGCGTACCCGGTTTCGTGTGATCATCTGTATTAATGACAAATGCCGTTGGTTTCGTACACACCCGTGGTATTTGATCGGCTGGGAATACACCTACAGTATGTGAATTTATCTGCGAGAGATTTTTTAAAATTTGGAAACTGTCCATCGTTAAGATCGATCAAATTATTCGTGTAAGGATTAATCGTACACAAGTAAGATTAAAATCTTACTTGTGTACGATTAAAATCTTACTTGTGTACGATTAGCCGGTAAGCATTGTTCAAAGGACAACGATATTTATGGTTTGAAGGTTTTAAAGCATGGTGAATGCAGTAAAAGTTTGATGTTAATTTATGAAAAGGAGGACAATTTACATTGTATTCTAAATTAATAATTTCGTTTGTTATAATTATATGCAACATAGACCACTTTTCATTACCTCTAACGTAAATTTGTCGGGTATTTTTTGTTATTTCTCGCAAGATTTGATTAATCATTTTCAAAGTAACTGCACCGTTCATATACTCGAGACCGTGATAATTTTCACTTAATCAATTATTTTGTCTTCTAACGTCGGCGTTAAGAAAATTTACACTTTTCGGCGAAATCGCCATCCAATGACCATGACGGCTGTAGCTCGCGCTGAGGGTGCGAGAACCTGTACAACTGAACTAGAATAATCCGCGCAGGCCGAGACTTTTCGGTAAGCCGGCTGCTGATGCAGCCGGAAGAAACGCACGACGATGCGCCACGCTATGGCCGCGCGCTCGTTCACGGCTGCTTGTGTCGATACCAGCGGCGGCGAAAAATATAACACGCGAAGCCGCTCGCACGCAAGTCCTACGCGGCAAATACAAGAGCAACGCTACTTCCATTGGTGCTGGCCAGCTCGACGCAGAACTCTCTTTCTCTCTCTTTCTCTAGCTCTCTCAATCTCTCTCCTGGTGGCCGGTTGAGGCTATCCGCTCTCACGCCGGTGTGGCGGGTAGCGGTGGTAGAGGCGTAGGCTAGCGAGAGCTGCTGGGCACGGGCGATGCGTGGCGGAGGCGCGGCACTGCGGAGCGGGAGAGCACGTGCGACCTGTTGCGCAGTCGGACTGAACATGGCCGCGGCGTCACTCTTGCAGCGGCGCGGCGGCTCCTTCTTCCCGCTCAGCTTCCACCGCGTCTCCCAGAAATAACTCTCGCTTTTAACAGAAATAACATATTTATTAACTATTAATTAATTAACTAATTAAAATAACAAAAAAAATGAAAACAATCCGTCGCCAGCAGTCGTTGGTTTTGGCTCAGCTCCCCGTTAAGCTATCTGCAACATTAATTCAGAAAACGCTCTTACTACGGACGTGTCTCGCAATTGTACATGCGCGCTACACGTGCGCCCTCTCGTGATGGGGCGGTTATCATCACAAATCGCGTGCGGGAGTAATCGCGCAATCACCTAAGCACGTGTGTGTACGTAGCGTAGATGTTTGCTGACGTCCGGGAACTAGTTCAGCGTTCCGTCGTGTGTGCACGACGGGAAATCCGGGACTGTTCCGCGTTCCTACTGTCCAAACGGTTCTGCTAGAGTCGTGTGTGCAGGCACTCTAGGAGACACTATCTCTATCTCGTGTGTGCACGACGCTAGAGATCCGTGAGGCAGATTACCTAGCTAGTACGTTGCGCCCTCTACCGCGAACGTCTGGGTACACGTGTGTGTCCGTCGCACCAGGAGTTTACTGTTCTGGACAAATCGTGACCTTATCGCCATGTGTGTATGACGGTAAGGACAAAAGTTCGTCCTGAGAGAGCTTGTCCGTCTATATCAGTACTGTAGTCTATAGCGGGATATTATTTACAAAAGGTAGCGAGGCATAGGTATAATCAGATAACAATAAGGAGTCGGTGTGCGAAATGGGTTTCTCTGACCCGTGTTTGCACGGTCTCAGTGTTAGAATAGATTAGAACTGGAATAGGGAACGGTGGAGAAGGTCTGTCTCTAATCGCGAGGGTCAGGGCTTATATAGTCGTTCAGCCCGCTCGAAGTCTGCACGCGCAAGTACGAGGGCGTAAACGTCCCAGTGCCGCGACTCGTGCGCCTGTGCGCATCTGGTCTTAGGGCGGATTCTCACGCGGCGACGTGAGTGCTCGCACGCAAGTAGAATACTAACCCACTGAGTGCGCCCGCGCGCGAGTAAATAACTAACCTAACCCGAATATAGTACGCTATTAATATTAGCAACGAAGCACGGCAGCTTCATTGCAAACGAACAACAGGGTCGGCGAGTTACAAGGTGTGCTTATCTTAAATATAGGATAAGTATGAGACTTGATACATTTAACGCATTTTTATTAAGACGTAGATTATTTCAACAATGGATTGTAGCTAGTTATGTCAAAGTTGAGAGATATCGAATTGAGTACATTCGGAACAATCAAAGACAATTAAGAATCTAATCATATCAAGGTTTAATTGATCATTTAAATAATAGTGCAAACAATATGAACAGTCAAGTAGGTTAAATGTAGGGCCGCCAACTATCCGGATATTGTAATATCCGGATACCTGAGATCCGAATAGATACGAATCTCAGATTCGGCGTTTCCGGATACCCGGGATATCCGGATCCAACGGATCTTTTATC
>JAWWEQ010049367.1:0-13655 GCA_035583055.1 Torymus tubicola
TTAATAAGTGGTTAAAATTTCAAGTCAATAAATTAAAAATTTATTTAGAAAAAAAATAAAGAAGTTTAAACCATATTGTCTTTAATAACAAATGACAGACTCAAGATAATTAAACTTTTAAAAAAAGAAATTGTAGGTAATCTGACGAGCTTTAAATAAAAATTGATTAAATTAAATAATGTCTACCGTAACATATTTAAAAATAAAAAAAAAAAAAATTCAAAATCGTTTTTTGGTTGTAAAACAAAAGAAAAACGAAAAAATGAAAAAATAGGTTATGCTATCTCTATCCTCCTTTGAAACGAAGAGAATAAGCTGTACCCGATGTAAATCGGTTAATTTGTTCAAAAGTTATAGCCGGTACACATACACACACACATACAGACACGAAAATTTTTTTGCTCAAAAACGACGGATTTTCGTACCAAAAGTCTTAAAACATGTTTTTAAACATTTTTTGTTTCAAAAATTTTGTTCAACATTACAAAACTTCCTCTTTGAGGAAGCAATTCATTAATTACTATGGTACGTTCTTATTTGCGAATAAAATTTTAATCAATTCTCCAAAAACCATATTTTTATAACAAACAATAATTCTTTGACACTCAACTTTGTAAAACACAACAATAATATATTCTTATTTACACAAGCAGTATGACATTGCACATAGTATAATGTATTTGTTTATGAAGATTCTGATATTGTAATCCGAAAATAATTCTACTAAAAATGTTTGTTTATGTAGTTGATTTGCATGCTGAAGCCACCTTAAAATGCTTATCACAATTTTTAAAGTTTACCATTAACTGACTACATTTTTGTTTCAAAACTTCGAAGGTATATTTAAGTACTACAAACGTAGAAAAGATTTTGAGTTAACTTTATAAAGCAGCAATTTTGTTTGTTTATTCGCTTGTATATTTAAGATACCTTAGATGTACTTTAAGTCATCTTAATCGAAATATTTTTTATCTGCATCTGTAAATGCATTAGAAATAAATTATAAAAAGGCTTTAATTTGTAGTAAATATACTACCAAGAAAAAAAAATTATAAACCTTTGAGAGGTGAGATTGATTTTGAACGTTACAAAAGGGTTAAATGTATACGTTTTCGCTGAATTTGATAACATTGTACTTCTCCAATATAGAGAAAATACAATAAATTACCTAATAAATCACAAAAAATTAATATTTTCTAATATAAAAATGCTATTTGCCTATTAAATCATACAAATGATAACTGAAAATAAGAAAAAAGTAATTTTGTTTTTTAATTGTAGAATTGAACGAGTTTACCTATAAGTGAAGTTTGATTAAAATTCTGTGAAGCTCTAAAATGATCAACTTGTAGTAGCTCTTCAAACAAATAAAAACGACTTATAAAGCATGTATTTCATATTTAGAAGCTACCGATATTGGTTATTTAAACTTTCTAATACGTAAAGATAGAAAATTAGAAAAGTGACTTAATTGCCCAAAATTGCTTTAAATGCAAACAAATATAAATTATCGAGATACAAATAAAATTAAGCTAAAAACTTGATAGATTATTTAGTTTACTCATGTTGAAGATTTTTCCTTCAGGTTGAAACCTTCAACATGAATTAACTAAAGAAAGACCACCACGAAAGCCTCAAACAAATTCTTGATAGATTACCAAATGAATCTGAACGCAAAAATACTGTTTTACTTCTAACCCTATCAAATGTCAGTTCAAAACTCAGCTTGACAATTCATTCAATTTATTGAATTAGCATACGATCTACTGCTACGCTATCTGTGTACATTTAAAACGAATCTAGAAAAGAGAAAATTAATAAAGAATTACAAAAAGAAAATTCTTAAACAATTACCAGTATGTAAATTTTTTGAACAAGTGTAATATATGTTTACTTATGCTACGTGAATAAATACGCATCAACTAAGTTTTTTGAAAAATTTTATTTCCCATGAAAATATGTTATACAATTAATTGTATTGCAGTATTTCGTTTTCGTATACAAAGTCTACTGTATTATAAAGAAAAGAATGATATCCTCTGGTGCAAGTTTAATTTACACGACGAGGAGAGGTGAGGCGACAAGTTGTCCATCAGTGCCAAGAAGAAGGGGCAGGCCGTTAGCATGAAGAAGCTGCTGCTGGAGATTTTGCTGTTGGAGTCTAGCAGCGCTCAGCTCCGGTGATTCCAGAAGTTGAACGCTGGAACTGCTAGAGGCGCCGGTAGGACTGACACTGGCCAGCGTCTGAGCAAGGCGGGTTGCCGAGAGTAAGGGGCTGGCGCCGTGCTGTGATTGAACCTAAAAGTATTTCGAAATTTCATTCATTGAAGAAAAATTAAGAAAACAGCTTTATTAATACTATCGTATTCTACATTGTTTTACTTTTCTCAAAATACACATATGTTATCAAATGGTAACGCAAAAAGGGGCCCAAACATAACATTATACTGTTCATATATTGACTCAATGAATGCATTCATACTGATGTAATATGCTAAAGAAAAGTTTGTGTGTATTTATAGTAAACTTCACCTGTGCACTTGTTGAAGCTGACAGAATTCCAAGACCCAGAGCGTTTCTAATATTTTCGTTGGCTTGAGCGCGCTGACGTACGGCCTCAATTTTCTTCTCCACATCACCCTAAAGTACAATATAATCGATGGTTAAGAGAACATAACTTATTTAACTTGTGAAGTTAACTTGCTTGTTTTACAAGCAGAGAAACTACTAAACCAAAAAAAGGTTTTTTTTAGATGCTTCTAGTTATTAGAAGATTTTTAAAAACTTATTACAATAATTTTTATCGCGCTATTTAAGATTTTAATAATAGTAAAAATTTATTTAAAAAAAGAAGTATTCCGTAATTTCTATAAGATTTTCTCGATTTTTTAAGACTTTCAAAACTTCTCAATGTATAACTTGTATCTCAATGTATACTAAGGTCTTTTGAAGACTTTTCAAAATCTATGGTTATCTTTAAATCTCTTAAAAATAATTTTACTTTCAAAACTCTTTTAGAATTTTTCTCTCTTTCAACAGGATCGGACTATTACAGATTACTTTTGCTTCTGAAATCAGTGCACAGTTCCTATTTTAAATAAACTACGTAGAAAATGCCCCCATGTACGTTTCATGAACTGTTAAATTTCAATTTTAAACAGAAATTTAACTTTGAAAGTTTTGACGAAGTTTTGATAATTCTAAAGTTAACTTTTTTAAGATTTGTTAAGTGACGATAAAATATTAGTTAAGAATTCGCAGAACATTTGCTTCTTCAAAGAGGAAGCTTTGTAATGGTGAAAAATATTTTTGAAACAAAAAATGTTTGAGGTTTTTGAGCAAAAAAATTTTCGTGTTTGTATGTGTGTGTGCATGTGTGTGTACCGTCTATAACTTTTGAACCAATCGATCGATTTTCGTGAGACAAAACTTATTCTCTTCGTTTTCATATAGAATAGAGATGCCATAACCTATTTTTGGATTTTGTTCGTTTTCTTTTGTTTTATAACCAAAAACTGATTTTGATTTTTTCGTTTTTCTTATATTTTAATATGTCACAGTATTTATAACTTAATATCATTAGTTTTTTTTAAAGGTCGTTCAATTACCTACAATTTCTTTTTTGAAAACTTAAATTATCTTTAGTCTGTCATTTGTTATTAAGGAAAACGTTTTCATATTTCATAAATTAATGTCTCAAAAAATATTTTATTTATCTACTTGAAATTTTAACCACTTATTACAGTCATCGAAGACTATTTTTGGTTAACATTTCAAGTGATTATCTTCATTTGTTTTCAAGAAAAAAAATATTTTTGAAAATAAGTGCATTTTCTTTCTCCGACGATAACAGGAGTAAAAGTCAACCAATCGTCTTGAAATTTGGCACAGAGATAGCTTTTTTATATCTTCGAACTGAGTTCGTTATCCAAAAAAATCGGTTCATTATGACCAAAGATATTTGAGGTTAAAAATTTTTTTTAAATATTTTTGATTCGCGTTTTCTCAGAGAATATTTTATTTATCAACTTCAAATTTTGACTACTTATTTTTCTTTCAAATATGTTAAATTAAAAATGCTAGTTGTCCTTAAGTCTTATCCGACAGATTTCAAATATGAATTCAATATTTCTCAAGAAGAAAAAGATGTCTTTTTATCATTCTAAATGAATTTTGTATGGCAGATATAGTATATTATTAATTGAATCATGAATAAAATTAGTTTGCCTCGTTAAGAAAGTATTTGAAAATGTTTAGATTTAGATACTGAAAATTCTATGGTGGTAGAATGAAATAAATTAACATCATTTTTCAGTTTAGTAGCTGAATCGAGTCCCTTGGGCAGCCTAACGTGTATTCTCTTTCATTTCTATGTACAAGTAAATTACATTCTATGTACAAGTAAACATTAACTGTAACTGTATTAGTACAAATGTATTGCCTAATTATCTGCGATCTTAAAAATCAGTTTAATTTAAGAAGGCAAGTAAGTTCTTCTTTAAATTTATTATTATTATCTCGAATAAAAATATTATACGCAGTTCTTGCCTATTGTGATTCTCGCTCTTGTCATATTTGTCGACTCATACGAAAATCACTTACTCTGCGCACTTCTTGAGTAATGTGCTATTCTTTTATTGATGTCTTTTTATGCATGCAGTATATTCATTGTTCATTTACTGCATGTAATTTAGAATTTACAAAGAGTATTTTTTAAGTGTTTATTCAAATGCACATCACTCGTAGTTAGGAATTTATGTTGAATTACCACATTGTGGAAAATCAATTTTAATAGTTGGAGGTTGAAGTTATACTTACTCCATATGGGGGACACCATGGGCAGTCATCAAGAAGCTCGGCATTTAGAGGAGCATTATTCAACAATTGCAACTGACGAGGTGACGATGCAGTAGCAGATGCTGTGGCATAAGTTTGGAGACTGGGCAAAGGAGTGGCACGAAGCACGCCCGGGCGAGCGACCGCGACCGACACAATTGCAGATAGAACCAACTAGGTTTTGAAACATAAGTTAATATTTGAATAAAAATTTCTTCTTTTTAATTTTTAAAATGGTTAATAACTACAAGGAGATGCTATATTTTTATATTTAGATGACTATGTCAAAAACTCTTTATTACTTATTCTGTTAAAAATACTACAATATATGGTAGATAAAAAAATTATTTCACAAGTGTTTGTAGCAGTAAAAGATTTTTCATATATTTTATAATACTTAGAAGAAAAATGAAGTGAAAACATTATGTTTCGAAAAATTATCTACGTTTTAGAAGGAAGCCAATAGGTAAAATATTCATAGATTTTTTTGTATAAATTAAAATGTAATATAATGAGATACTTTAAATAATATTCGTGATTTTAACATCCATAATGATGATTGATTCAAATTACAATTCAATGATAAATTACATTTTTCATTAAAATTATTCGTTTAAATAAGAAATCTTTAAACATTTCTACTCTATCAAACCTAAAAATTCCAATATCTACATAAAGCATCTTAATAATTTTAAATTAAAACACAATTATTGAGTAATTAGATTCTAAGATGACATTAAAAGATTAGCTCCATCATAAAAAGTTGCATATATATTGAGCAACGTTTTCGACTCTAATAAATGTAGATCAAATTTCATGTACTTCAAACATTGATTACTTCAAATTCAAATTAAATTAAAATTAAAAGTAAATACCCGTTTCTCAGTAATTTGGTTGATATAAGACTTGCATCATATCAATGACAAAGATCTTTAATAAAGCATGCCATATGTCTCTCCTAGGTGCTAATACGTAAACCTCTCTTAAATATTATAAAAAGTCTGTTTCATATTTGGAAAACGACTGCTAATTCTATGCATTTTTAAACAGATGTCAACCTCGTACAACAAGATTCGAAAATTGATTAGATGCATTTATCATGGAAGTAATTTACATCTCAAATATTGTAAAATACATATATTTAAATTTTATGCGTATGTATTTAACATTATTGAAAATTATAAAAATTCTACGAGTTGAGTTAACTAAATAAAATAAAAAAATTATATAATTAATGCAACTACTAAATTTTGTTGAAAAACTTACAAAAGCCTTCATCTTTTCTTCTCGCACAACTTTCTGCAGTAACAAAGAGAACCGAGCAAGTCGACTAGGTGTCCAAGAGCATTGTCGCGCGACTTAAATACATCTATCGCCCGACTTATCCGCAAAAAAAATCGCAAACGCAAAGCCCGGACGGGTTAGGAGATATGCAGTTGCCGCATTACACCAGGAAACGGGTCGTCCGTTCTTGCGATACGTACGGTGAATCCGACACCCAATGCAGCCTTGGCCAGCGATACATTTTTCCAAGGGGTGTAATCCGCGTGCGGATTACACAGCGAACGCCACTTTATTATGTCACGCGTCTGCGTGCACTCTCTCAAGCCTCTTTACGATTACGAAATCGCGCGACTGCTCCAAAGGATCGTTTTACCTAACCTCCCGCGTGTGTTCCCTTTCTGCGCCTGATCTCTCTAGACGTATACATACGTATGTATATGTGTGTATATGTGGCGTGAAAACGCACGTAAATGGGCTGCTGCCGAAAACACGAAAGGTCACGAATAATCAAACACCGCTTGTTGCTGCTGCTCTGATGCTGCGTTGCGGTTGCTGCTGCTCTCTTGATCGATCGAGTGATATACCAGGCAGGGACAGCGCTCGTTAGCTCGACGATGAACATGCGTTTTGAGTTATGAGCTGGAGGACCTTATTCGGTGGTTAAGGCGTTCTTGTGTATGCACAGTGTGAGGAGCGTATACCTTTCTATTAAGCTATTTATCTCGTCGTGAGTGTGCGTTACGATGAGAGAAGGAAAAAAGGAATAACACTCGGCAAGGTCGAGACCGATTATGCATGATCGGTTATGTATGATGAAACTGCAGCGTGGCCTGAAAGTAATGATATGCCAAATACCATTATTCTCCTTTGTTGTTTTGAATGTTTGCTTTAGATTCTTTATCGGCTAAGGGACCAAGGTTCTGATTACCGATTAGAAAATTCGTCTTGTGTAGTTCTGTCAAACATGATCATGAATTAGAAGGACAAATGCAGTTTTCGTTTGTATTGAATTAGGCCAAATTTAATTAAAATTTAATCTAAAATACTCATAGTATTTATAGCATTATTACGTAAATATCATTAAGAGTAAATATAAAAATTTACGTGTATAAGCTATTTTCAAAATTATTTCTCTTCTACGATTCTAGAAGTATAAAACAATTTTTTGAAAGGAACAATCATCGGACAATATTTCTTCAAAATTTTGAAAAAATCGAATTATTGTCAGCAAAAAGAATCGAGAATGTAAAAAACCAGGAAAAATGTGTCCTATGATTGTGACTCCAAACAAATTTTCTAATTCTTTTCGAGACGTAAGAGGTAAATAATTTTGCGAATAGAGGCAAATGCTATATTTCAATTACAAATTTCAAATTTTTATTTTGCAAAAACCGGTTAACTATACTATCATTTTATTTATTCATTCATGCATTAATTATATACCCTAGTCGAAAATAAGCCAACTTTATTATTCAACATTTCTTATATAATATTTTTACATCTGTTAATAGTTATTATTTGTCAACAAGAGAGTCTGGTACAATCTTTTAAAGGGCTTTCGGATGCTTAATCCGAATTTCTAAGATATAGCCAAATGACAAGGAAAATTCTCATTACACTCTATGGAAAATTGTTTGCATTAAGTCTGCGATGTAAGTCTAGATTAAAAGTATAAGTAACCTACAATAACAGTTAAATGACTTGAAATAATGAACACACACAAACTCAAAACTCATGTAATAAGTGCAGTTAGCATAGTTTGAATTGTGGTTTTCCGATAGCTTAAGTTTATGGATATTTGGGTTATAAGTTGTATCTTCAGATTATAATTTAGATGGCATTAATAGGTCGTGAGCTGATCTATGGTTTATCTATTAATGGGAATTGGATTTCTGAATATTAGGTTTCTCAATTCATCGGTTTTATATTTACGAGGTTTGGGTTTTACGTTTATAAATAATATAATAATAATAATGGATTAAAAATATGCGATGAACAAGATGCGAATCCACGTAGGAGTCGATGGCATTAGTTATTCTTTTGCTAAATTGTTGGTTTCTCATCTACCGAATTATCTGAACATCAACGAAAACTTCCATGACAGACTTTACGAATTTATATATTTTATATTTACTGATTTAACATTTTATGAAAGTACAAGTTTATGAGAGTATTTTCGATAATTTATTTACTGATCGATGTTCAATAAAAGTTTTCCTGGTTATTTGATTATATTTTAAAACCCATATATGATAAAAAAAGCAAAAAGCAAAAATCAAACGACCGAAAACCTTCACAATAGACTATGACAAAGTCCTTGTACATGATGAAAAACTGTCTGTGGTCCTCTATCATTTTTGCTTTATAAATATTTAGCAGATAGATTTTTTATCTACGTTACCTAAAATGTAACAATTATTAGGACAAATCTCTCAAAAAAGAATTTTGACTTCATAAAACTCCTCCATTTCAAATGCTGTAAAAGCTTTGATTTTATTAAATATTATTTGTCGAACTCCGCGCACCCTCTGTTTCGAGATCGATTCGAGATTCTCGCAAAAATACTCGAAAACCGAACAAATCTCGATTGCTCAATTTTCGCAAAACAGCGAGATATCTCGCAAAAATACTCGAAAACCGAACGAATCTTGATCGCTCAATTATATATAGGATTGTTCAAAGTAGTTGGTTTGTATTTATTAAAAATATCTTTTTATATATTTCATCAATATACTCCATACTATTTTGAAAACAGGTAATTTTATTTCATTATAACTTATGTAAGAATTAAAAATAATATTAACCTACAAATATTAATTGTAAAAACAAATTCAATGTAATAACATATTACATATCTAATTTTAAATTTAGAACTTTTTTATGTCTAAATATTAAAAATGTTATTTGTGTATGAGAATATTTATTTCTAGGATTGAATTTGCGTCTTTGAGAGATTAATTATATTTAAAGTACTAAATTAAAATGTTACTTTTATTTGAATCCAATCAATTACTTTTGAAACAATTGCGGGAACTATTAATATACGTTGCTATAATCATTCTAAAAAAGTTAAAATTTTTCAGAATATCTCTGATAGGCTTTACATAATATCCCGTAGTACTCTTAAACAGGTTATGATTTTTATTTAAATCAATTATATTTTCCCTCTTCAATGGTAGGATACATTGAAGTATATAATTTTAAAGTAATCACGATTAAACACCTTCATATGCTCAAGAAAATAAGTTGAAATTCTATAACTTTATTATTAGAAATTATAAAAATATTCAAAAAAAAAAGATCAATCTAATATTTTTCTATAGAGAGAATTCTATAGGTATACAAAAATCATTTTTGTAAAAGTAAAACAAAACATTAACAAAAATATTGTGTCAAACTTATCGTTTTCAACTAAGTATTGCACATTAAAAATAAAGCTAATTGTCCTCACAAAAAATCTAAATATTTAATTAACACATACATTTATTTGTTCAATACCTGATTAAAAATATTCGCATGAGAATACTTGTACATATAAAAACCTTTTTTAACTCAGTTGAGTGGTTAACATAAATAATTTCTAATACGGTAACCTTCGTAGAACAAAAGTAAACACACTATAAATAAAATGAACATTATTCAGTATTGAAATATTCTGTAAAAGAAATTAATACAAAAAAAGTACATATTTATAAATTCAGTAATCATTTATCCTATATATTCTAATAAATAATTAATTTAATAGTTTTTAAAATCTACATTATTTTAAATATATTTTTAATAATTAAATTTAAGAAGTCATTTTTACAATTCGAAAAATTGAGAAGAAGTATTTATTTTCCTGGATCGTTGACGTATATATTATACACCGATATTTCAAGGGGTGAGCAAATGCAATTCATGCTTGAAATTTCATCATCGATATATAATCGTGATCCGATTCGTAAAAATGATATTATTCAAATATATTGAGTTAACAAGATAACACGTAATTATTCATTCAGTCTAGTGTACATTGTTTATTAATTTTGTTATAAAAATGGAAGTCAAGATCGAACAACAAATGGCAATTACTCTACTTTTTTCTCCACCCAGGAAAAAAGCGGCACGTCTTTCGGCATTCCGACGTCATCGCAATCACCTGACCGGCGTTGCCGATACCCATAATTCGCATGAAAGTGTGTGTACAGGCGACATGTAATACTGTTTCGTATTCGTTAACCTGCGCCACCTTAGCGCCTCCGCACGCCGCAGCTGCGGCTCACCCCAAGGTCACCGGCTTGTGTGCTCGAACGCACGCAACCGGGAAGTACACGTACACAAGCGCATATCGTACAATCGCCAAGCGATCAGCATATCACGTGTCAGACGCCGAAAAAGTGGCGATCCCTTCCGTGCGCAAAAAATCCGTTCTCTCGTCTATCCTAGACGCGCGGGGTGTGCAGGCATTTTTCCGGCCACTTGCGGCCGCTCTCGCGCGCATTCTTCTTACACATATGGCTCACCTTGCCCGCGGCGATTATAGAGCCGGAGGAGCCCACGTATGTGTGTATAACGCATATGGCGAGGCGCACGTGATTCTTTCTCCGGGAGATTCATGCGCGCGCGCTCGCCCGAGTCGAGGCGGATATACGGCGAGCGCATTATGCGCGTTCCTCGCGCAAGCGCGCGCGCGCCTGTAACATGCCGAACAAAGGGCCGCCCTCACTCTCCTCTTCGGAGAGCGCGCGGCTGAATTTTCGTGCTTGTCGCCCGGCTATAAAACGCTCCGCCTCGCCGGTCATTCGACAGACGAAGCCAACACTTCGAAGTTAAATCAACTAGCTCTTCAGCACTTTCGGTGTGAAAACCCAAACCAATCTCAGCCAAGATGAAATTCCTCGTGGTCTTCTCCTGCGTTCTTGCCGTGGCCCTCGCCAAGCCTGGTTTCCTCAACACCCTCATTCTGCCCGGTGCCCCGGTAAAAGATTTTTTTCAATTTTACACTATCTTTCTTATCTATTTTTCTAAATTTTATTTTTCAAAATTGTACTTTTCTACACTACGTTTATCATTAAAAGCATAACCGATTGCATTTTTTACATGAGACAAACTTAATCGAGAGTTCAAAATAACATTTCAAACCTGTATTTTATATGTTTCAAAAATATTGTTTAAAAAATTATAAAAATTTAATTTTTAGTTTTAATGTGTTTAATTTGATATAAAATTTTACACAATAACTTATTTTTTATATCAATATTAGAAGTCTACATGTAGATCACGTCATACGCGTAAATTTCAAAACAAGCTATGAAAATAAATTTTCGTGCATAATAAATGCATTCTTTTGCATTCACTTACGAAATCTGAGTTGCGGTAATTCGATTGCACAAAAGGTAGAAGACAAGACTAAAAGTTTACATGACCTACTCTTATTCTAGATCGGTGCTGACGGCCGCGTCGTCGACACCCCCGAGGTAAGCCTGGCCAAGGCCGAGCACGCCGCCGCCCACATCAACGAGAAACTCACCCTCAACAACGAGGCTCTCCGCTCCGCTGACTACCTGGTCGCTGCCCCCGCTGCTGCCCTCCCGATCGCCCACGCCGCCCCTGTCTACGCGGCTGCCCCCGCTGTCCTCGCCGCCCCCTACGCCGCTCATGCCGGAGTCATCGGTCTTGACGGACGCCCCCTCGACACCGCTGAGGTCGCCATTGCCAAGGCCGCCCACGCTGCCGCCCACATCAACGACAGGCTCATCCAGGCCCAAGAAGCCAGCAGGAACGCCTACCTGTACTAAATCGCTACCAGATGAAGAAACCGTGTGTGCGTGTGAATGAGTTTTAAGGATTCTACATACAGGAGAGACATAAATCTGACATGATAAGCAGAGTACTCGCCACCGGGCGAGGAAGTTCAAGGACCTTCATATTTCTACAGTGATACCTGATTTTTGTACTTTTCTATCATGTTAATGATAGCCGACCATACGTATGAGTGTGAATGAGACATTATTCTTATATTGGATGACTTTTGTGAGCGGGAGATGAATTTCTTGGTAACATCTGGAGTGGAGAATAAAGTCTATTGAAAATATAAACTAAAATAGTTTCAAAAACTTATTTCTTTTTATTTTTCCTACCTCCTTCCAACACAATTAGGTATTTATTTAAAATAGATATTTACAGTAAATATTACTGTGCTATGAATTTAACCGTTAAACATAATGAAAACTAAAGTTTTAAATTTAATATTCTTTTACCTATTTTTTAATTTGAAATATTTCAAAATGTTAATGGTCAATTTACATTAAATTTATTTTGTTTTAACCTGCAAGCGGCCGGCATTTGTGAATGTGCCCAAGTCGTACTTTGAAAATTTTTTCCCTAGAAAAAGTTCCAAATGGACTAGTAATATGGCTCGACCTTGAGGTGATGCCGGTCGGCATCATCCCAGCCGCCTGGAGGTTAAATATAAAAAAAAAAGAAAAAGAACTAATGCGATAAATACGATATATATATATATATATATATATGCAAAGTAGCATATGTTTACGCGCACGGTATTTTTATTTGTTTTTAACTTATCACAAAAGTGTATAGCCTTCTTTTTCAAATACCATTGTTTTGATGAGAACTCACTTGAGATCTCATCTAAGAACCTGCCTGAGATCTTACGTGAGAACTCAGCTGAAATCTTATTCCAAAATCTTATGTAACTAATAAAACTAAGTTCCACAACATTTCTTTATATAATTTTAGCATTCGAGATAATCTATTTCATTCTCGTGCGATCTCGAATTTCGAAATCGAAAATCGAAATAAATGAAAGACGAATATAGGCGCGCGTAGCGCACTGATAACCCTAATTTTTAAGAAAATTTTAAATTTCACAATTAGCATAGAGAAAAATTCTATGTCGATTTAAATTTCTCTATCGATATAAATATCGATTTAAATTTTTCTATAGATATAAATATTATAAAGCGGCATCAGAAACAAGACAAGCCTTGTCATTTACATTCTCCGTAAAGAGTTATTCGAATGGTTGAACCTTTCGGCCTTACATACTCTGCGGGCTCTCCAATATGTTCAGGGAACTCTCGACTGGTTCGTACCGTATAGCGGCGGCAAATGTGAACGGAAGCTGCTAAGCAGTTACTACCACCGCTCACCGCTACGCTGCGCAATAGTTGAGACTTCTACTGAACATATTGGAGAGCGCAGAGTATGTAAGGCTGGAAGGTTTAACCGTTTCAATGACTCTTTCAGTCGTTCTGTGCGATATGCCTGACACCGACACGATACCGTGAAATACTAGGGATGTATGTTAGTAATTATAATATCGTATAATTATAATTACTCATAGAATTATAATAAAAATGCAGTATACAATGCATTCGTCCCACCATTCCCACATTTTACAGTAACTTTTATTACAATTATTATAAAAATTAACACATTTTTCTCAGTATAGTATAGTATAGTATAGTATAGTATACGTTTATTTTCATTAAAGAAAAAGGTACATGTCATCATCCCGCATTCGCCCAGGC
>JAWWEQ010049368.1:0-13650 GCA_035583055.1 Torymus tubicola
CCGAACGTGATAAATATAAAAAATTTAAATAAATCATACATATTATCATGTATAAGTAGTATAGCGAGAAATTTCTCACAGGCGATGGGTTACAGCAGCCGCTTGCTACGTCAGCTCTCGCGCATACCGGCCGCGCTCTTGGGTTACTGGCCTCCGCGTACTTACAGCAGCCGCCTCAAAAGCTAGGGGGGTTCTGGCTCAGTGAGCCAGAAATGTATCCTCAGTGAGCCAGAACCCCCCTAGCTATACTACTGTAGTGTCTACGAAAATTTTTCTGAGTCTATACATTCCACAGTATTATACGTTGTATATTCAAATATTATTTATCTCATAATATTTTTATGGATTTTCATTAACATTTAAAAAAATGAGATGTTTTACTATTGATGCTATTTCATATTGTATTTTCTCAAAAGAAAGAACAAAATAACGGGTCACCGACAGCATCAGGGCATATTAAAAGACTTATTGTAACGTATACTCCAAGAAAATGGCCATAGTTAAGTCAGGAATAAATTTGACTTTGCTCAGGTAGCAAACTCCGACCCACAGAAATAGTCTAAGACTTTACTTTGTTACATATAAGTATAATATTACACCACTGTGATGGTTAGTTTATTGACTTGGAAAGTAGGACGCAAACGGAACATTTAATTTATTTTTATTTTTTATTTCCGCATACTGATGTTATTCCCACGAATCAGGGATCAAGTTACTTTTTTACATTTATCTCTTATTTCCTGCTTTTTAGTTAATTTTGCTTTCCAAGTCAAGAACGTAAAAATGGCTAAATCGAAATAAAGTGCGATATGCCACGTAAGAGTAAAATAAGTAATCCTGAATCTTTTGCATAACATACTTTTATGATCACTTACGTCACTGTTAAACTATTAACAAAACAATATGATTACGTAAAAAAAGGTATTTCATTTATTCTAACAAATAAAAAGAGTAACCATTTAAATACTGAACCACTTTTCAGTGATAGAATATTTTTTACACTCAAAACCACTATAAAATAGAAATAATAAATTAATTTGCAGACAAAATAAAAATAGATCAAATACACTGTTTTCTTAAAATTAACATAAAACATCTAACTTAAAAAAAAGCTGTTTATACACTAGTTAACAGCCGAAAAGTTATTTGTATTTTGCATTTACTTGTAAGCATATATGTTTAGCTCTTTTGTTTTGACTATGAGCTGCTAAATAAGCACGATTTTACTGACTACAAGAAATAAGAATTCAGCGATTCATGCACCAGTTTAGTGACACACGTTTACTGAAAACATTCAATTTTTGGCTCCTTGTAAAGAATTTGTAGCTCAATCACGATCTTTGCTCAGTGGCAATTACTCTTTGTATTTTTCAGAACTGTACCACAAAAATAATTCTTTGTAGAAACTATATTTCTATGGAATTTTTATGTAAATACTGAGTAAAAATAATTAATACGGATTTTAAAAAATTAATTTTTGAAACTATTTTAGGAAAAAGGTAAGATTAAATTAAATCTAATGCAGTAACACTTAATAAAAGTGTATTTAATGAATTTTCACTTTTTAATAATTACTTCAGTGCAAGTTAAAGTGTTTATTTTTTACCCAATATGTTGTACAGATAAGTAAGATGCGCTTCATTTGCTTGATGTTAATATTAGTTCTAAATTTGCATATGATAAATGCATATTTGTCCTTAGATCAATTAGGTAATAAAAAGGATCATAGTCAACTTTCACCGGTAAGTTTTTATTTCCAATAAAACCAACCCAAAGTTTCTTATCATCTGAATGGAGAATACAAAATAACACATTTGCTTTATCACTTAAAAATTGTCTATTACTAAACAATAATTTGGTAACATTACATAACTTTATTTCAATTTTATTTGTTACATCGTGATAAAAAAGTTCCGTGTTTATTATATTATTTATTTATTTTGTTTTCATATACCACGATAAAATTTTTAAATATATTTTTAAATTTATAAATTTTGGTATATCGTAAATAGAAAACAAAAAGCTTTTACAAAAGTTCGACTCATAGTATGTATTAAAAACTCAGCCGCCATTAGGCTATTTTTGTCTTCGATGGATTCTAGAATAGTATAATGGATTTTATTTGTATATAATAATTATTTTAATTAATTAATATTATCAAAAAAAATTAATACGAGATGAAACTGTAATCAGCATAGAGCAAGATACAATGTATAAAGTTTATATAGTATAGCATTAAATACGTATATAATGCTTATTTATCATATTCATGTTTATGTTTTTCTATAAAAACCCCAACATGTTTTCCTATAAAACAATTTCCAAACTCTATTTTAGAATTATTCGATGATTTTCTTAATCCACAAATTTATATAGAAAGTTATTTTTTGCTGCAACATAATATACTACCGAATTATATTATATTATGAGATTATACACAGTGGAAAAAAAAAACAATTTAATTTTTTGGAGGAACAATATAACAATAAAAGTGAAATAAACGTCTTTATCTTGATACGCAATAAAGATAATACGAATACACAAAAAACAAAATTGCCCCACAGATCATACATTCTTGTATCTCTGTAGTTACTAACATAAGCTTAAAAGTATTCTTGATTACACTCGATTGATCCAGAATTTTTGATTGATGATATTGAATTACAAGATTAACAAATTTGTATTATTAGTGTCATGATCGAGTGATTCACAAGGGCGCCACCTACGCTTCATCATTAATTGCTGAAAAAACACATATATTTATCTGTCTGTCTGTACAATTAGTATCTATAATTTTTCTTTTTTTTATATATTAATGAAATTAATATTTTATAATTGAGAGATAAATTTTGAAAAAAACTATTTTACTGAGGAACAATAGTTATTATAATTATTATGTAAACAATCATCTGCTATGCCTGTTGCATCTGTTTTATTAGATCAATTAGAAAAATTAATGCGCATATCTATTTTGAGATATTGAAACAATTAATTTTGAATAAACAAGCTTTTCGTCACAGTAAGCGTAAAGTGCACACTTTGACAGACAATAATGTTTGCACCGCGGAAGTAAAATTCAACTTTACGCCCATGGTACGAAAAGTACTATTTAGTAAAGTTTGAATGAAAAAAATACTTCTAAATTGTGATAAAACAATAAAAAAAATTGTAAAAAACTTTTTTTAAGCTAAAACATATACATATAAACGAATATAATTCCTTTAGCCAAATGATATGTTATTTTAAAAATTGTACTCTAAATCAATGTACTTTACATCTGATGATTAAATAACAAAAATCGCGTTTTCAGGCTGATTTGATTAGAAACGAACGTTACCCCGTAGAGATACACAAGGTTACAACGGAAGATGGATATATTCTAACACTATTTCGTATACCTGGACGATCTAATTCAATTCCAATATTTCTTCAGCATGGGCTTCTTGAATCCGCAGGTGTTTGGTTAGTTGCAGGAAAAGGAAAATCACTTGGTAATTATATCAGACTGGTTCACAATATACCTTCTCATCTTATACAAAGCTGATTTTATTTTCAATATCAAAATTTAGAGCACGCATTTTAGTGCTGCAAGAAATATTTAATAATATAACAATTTTTAATACATTTACATTTGGTATTTAAGTAAAACTTACCGTATTGTATTGTTATGTGAAAACTCTGATATTTTAGCTTATATACTTTCGGATAATGGATATGACGTTTGGCTGGGAAATGCAAGGGGGAGTACATACTCCAAAATGCATAAGACACTATCTTCATCTGATCCAAGATTTTGGGATTTCAGGTAGTCAAATAGTATATTATACAATACGTATGACCTAACACAAGTCGTTCATTATTACACAACGGGAAGTTAGCATCTCAACGTAATAAGGATGATAATTCTATCGTGCTATTGATCACTAAGGTCACAAATAACACATATTTTTTTATTTATTGTGTGACCTCTAAGTTAACATTTAGGTGACGCCTGTTTGTTACTTAATTCTTTTTCTACACTGTGATTTAGTTCTTTTTTTTAAACAATGTATAGGTAGAACGTTTCGCCTGTAAAAAGGGCACTAACATTTAATTTTCTATTATTTTACAATCATTAAAAAAAAATAACATTAATTTTACAAAGTTTACAATAAAATGGCAGGTATAGGGCGCACTGAACGTAGCTAGTAACTTATAAATATCATTATACTCACGAGTTATAATTTAATCTTACTATTTTTTGCAGTTGGCAGGAATTAGGAGTATATGATAACACAGCAGTTATTAGTTACATTGTAAATTTAACAGGGAATAACTTATTTTACGTAGGCCATTCAATGGCATCCACTACTTTTTCCGTAATGGCTATTGAAAAACCAGAAGTAGCATCAAAAGTCAAGGCTATGATTGGTCTTGCTCCTGCAACCTACGTTCATCATTTGAAATCACCATTAAAACTTCTAGCTCCTTTTTGGAAACAAATTCAGGTATGCATTTATGTGTTTTAGGGCAATCAATTATTTTTAGTCTTTCAAAATAGTACATTACGATACATGTGCCTTAAGTAGCCCATTATTGCACGGCGTAAAATTAGCGCCCGAACGTAGCGAGGACGATAACGCCGTGCAATAATGGGTTACTTAGGACACGAGTATCGTATAGAATTTTATAGCACGGCCTGCCTAAGCCCACCGTCACGCATATTCCACACTCGCTGCGCTCGTGCGCTAACCTCGCGGTGCATTAGTGGTCTGCTCGGTCACGGATAGGCGTGATTTAAGCGCGGGCTTAGGCCACACCGTGCTATAAACATGGTTATGTTATTTCTTAAAAGCATTCTACACTCTCAAAAGTAGCAGCTACGTGATAGAGGAAATCTTCTTATTATTGTATCAAGCTGAAAACCGGTTTCATATAAAATGAATCTTTTAAAGGTAAGAGGAACATATTTGACTGTAAACTTATGTGTGGATTCCTCTTACTTACGGATAATTTATTTTATACGAAACGGATTTTTTACTTGTACAATAATAAGATTTCCTCTTTCACGTAGTTGCTACTTTTAAATGCGTACAGTTATTGAATCGAAATTTTGATTCGTATATTTAGGGACATATTTTTGTACGTTTATATGTATGTGCGCGGGCCTGTGTTAATTAAAAAAATTATCATCTTAATGGATGATGTATCAAAATAAAATACTCGAGTATAATACTTATTATCATACTATGTACAACCTTAGGCATTCTTCTTTTTGTGTTCGTATTAGTTACGCTATTTTATAAATCATTCTTTTATTATAAATAGTATAGTAGTTTGCTTAAAATAGTTATAAAGAGTAATAATAGTCCAATATTTATCTTACAAAAATGTACTGAAAAAATTTAAAAAGTACAAAACGTTACTTACCTATAGAAAATAGCCTACGAAAAAAATTTTATTAACTTAATTAAACCCACGTGTTACATTTTATTGAAACAAAAACATTAGATTACATCGAATGAATATATCATTTATTGCGTGCTTTAAAATTCTGTCAATTTTCCTTCTTAGGATTTTTCAATGCTGTCGTTAAAATTTTGACTGAAAACTTATTTAGCGTGAGTAATAATTATAATAATTATACAACGTAGGGCAAGCTAATATAAATAAGTTGTTGATTATAGTAATAAACAAGTTATTGCTGTTACGCCGACACGTCGTAGGTCGCATAATAGAAATCAGTATTCCACATTACCTTATTTTCTCGGTTAATACTATTATCTCACTTCATCTTTGATTTTTTATAATTTCATGAAAAATTGATATTTATAAACTAAACAAAGTTAAATTAAAGTTCTTACACTTTTATATTGTTTTCAACATTTAATAAGTTATAGAACATATATCTTTTTTTTTATCCATCTAATAACCGATATAGAAATACATATATAATATTAAGATTGAAGGAGAAAGATTTCTAAGCAGTTTTCTAAGTCTTACTAATATAGTAATAATTTTAGCTGTTATAATTAATTGATCTCGATATTTAAATTATATTATTCATTTTTAGGAAATCAGTAATGGTGTTGGAATACACGAACTTTTACCACGACATATTTTCTTCGATATTCTTGCTGACCGTATTTGTACATCCGTGTTACTTCGAGATATTGCTTGCCGTAAATCCTTAGACATAGTCGCCGGATTTACCTATAAACAAAACAATTCTGTAAGTTATTAACTATAGTGTATACACCTCCTCTACATTACTATAATTTTCTGTATTATATCAAGCAATCCATCAAATTAAAAAAATTGACGTTTTAATCATCCAGGCGATTTTACCAAGTATTTGGAGCCAATTTCCAGCTGGCACGTCAGTAAAATTATTTATCCACTGGTTGCAACAAATAGATGTTAATCAATTCCGCAAGTTCAATTACGGAAAAATAAGGAATATGAAAATTTATAACTCACCAGAGCCACCAGTTTATAATCTTTCAAAAATTCAAGTTCCCGTTGCTTCGTTTTGGTCACAAAATGATTGGCTTGTTGGACCACAGGTGTGTATTTGTCAAACTAAATAATTTTGATATTATTCAATAGTATAGTATTAACGATATTGAAACTGTATTTTAGGATGTAAGCTTCTTTTACAATCAATTATCTTCAAAACTGGGAATATATGAGGTTGCAAATCCGAAATTCAATCATTTTGATTTCGTATGGGGCGCTGACGCTCAAAAACTTGTTTATAAAAAAGTTCTAGACTTGTTAAATTCACATAATAATCAAGTAACTAAACAATAATTGCTTCTACCGAAATAAATAGTATTCTTATAGTAAAAAAAAGAAGTCGATTTGAATTAACCAGCGCACATTTTCTTCACTTTTCAGTACATTGTTTCGGGAAAATACTCTTTTTCTCGAGTTTATATCCTTCTTATTGCGTTTGATCGGAATAAATGTAGGGCTAAATAAAATCAACTCATTATGCAATAGACAGTTGATCCTTTATCTAACATTTATTTTCAAACATCATAAAAATGTTCTCTAATATCCGTTCTTAATTTTCCATACGAATCTAATTAACTACGTAAATTTAAAGACTTATAACATTCTAGAAAACCTGAATGCAATTATATAAAAATAAGTGATCCAATTAAAATTTATAATTAATTTGAAAAATCAAAAAAAAAAAATTTTCTTCTAATCAGGTAATTACAATTAAGAGATAGTGTGGGCATGTGTGAATAAGTAATATGTTTATTGTTTGTTTTATATTTATATGAGTGAATGTATATCGCAAAACAAAATGTAATCAAGTATATTTAGTCAATTGCAATTTATAACATTCATACGAAAAATTTCAATAAGATTAAAGCAATTTCACTCTCGTAATCGTTAGGTATAGACGCAAAAAACGGATTTTATAGTTTTCGATTTTTTAGTCAAAAGTTGTCGACGAAATGGATTACAAATGCAGATCATAACTATATACTACTTATATTGTGCATTATCAAAGTTTTTTTTCAAACAGTTGATCTTTTCTAAAACGCACTTTTTAATTAAAAATAAAAGTACTGTAATAGCTATAATTTAAACGTTTCTTTAGAATAGTAAAACAATTTTTCCAAAGTTGAAAATTCACCATTCAACAAAAATGCATGAGCAAATCTAATAATGGGGTTTCTTCCCGAAAAATCAGACAAACAAAGTTTAGTTAATTCAATCGAATAGATCCTGCAATAAAGTATTAAACAAATATTTTTTAATTAATGTGATACCTAAAACAGAATAAAAGTTTATTTAACTAATCGCTGGAAACAGAATCTACAGTCGGATTTTCTGTTATACCGACGATTAAATGTGATACACGAGTTATCGATCGAGAATCTGCTGAAACGACTGCGATAACCTGACGACAATGCGGTGGAAAGTCGCGTATCCAGCTTCGCGTTGTTTCACGTACGAGTGCGCTGCAAGCTGTAATTTTGATAATTCTTTTCGTTTCATGTTTTCAGTACGTTAAATATTAGAAATTAATATTATTTCATTGACATATGATTGGCCAGATTATAAAACATTTTCAATATAAGATTTAATTAATAATTAGAAAGATGCACAGTTTTATAAATTAGATTTTTATTTTACTAATTAGACGAATGCTAACTTATTAGTTATTTACTATCATAGATATTTTTGTTCATTTAGTAACGGATAATTAACTAATTCTGATGTCAATTATACTTATATTCTATCTTACAACGAAGAAAAAGATTGGGGCGCAATCATGTATATTGTTGACAAAAAATATGGTAGGCTGTCTCTGCATGAGCGTGGCACGCTTGAACTTAAAGGGAATATTTCCTCTGTTAAAAGAGTTGTAACAGGAAAGTAAAAGCAAATTTAAAAAATTTTATTGGCTGATTCTTATTGTCTGCAATATTCAATTGTAATATCTTTAAAATTGATAGACTAAAAGTTGGCCGCGGGATTTAAAATTTTCAAACTTTGACTATAGAAAGTAAGAAAGTATATAACCATGGAGAAAACATTCAGATATTTTTAGTTGAAAAAGTAATAATAAATAACAGTTTATTAATTTTAAAATTAAATATTCTCAAATTTATTATAATTGCTCCTATTAATAAAATGTAAATAAAAATTCTACTAGGAATGCTATATTTTTGAGAAGTCACCGTAACCGACGATCAGGTACATAACATTTCGAGTGGCATAGAAAAAGTTGATATTTTTCAATAAGTAGAGAAAACTTCAATTTTAATTGCGAAATGATTGTCAAGAAAAAATAAGGGATGAATAAATTTTCACTGTAGAGTAAAAGCAAAAATTTAAATATGACAGCAACTATAAACTAAATACTTTGCTATACAATACAGTATACGATACAAATATTATACATAATATTCTAAAATTTTAGAGCATACTCGAACATTGACACAAGGCAATGAAATATTCCAGCAACAATGAAGAACAGTCGAAACCCACGTTATCCCAACGTATTTATATGTGTAAAACCCTTGCGAGGGCAAAACTTACTTTCCCACATAGACATGTACACTCTTTCACTCCCTGTACCGGAACGTCACGAATTTATATAGAGTCGCGTAACTGCGGATTTCGCCGAAGCCCCTGCGCGTTCTCTCGAGTTCGCCGCGCGTGTACACCCACACAACGACGCTGTCAGTACCTTATATACTCGCATTATACCCGCACACGCGGACGCAGCCCCTTTATCTGATGTCCCGTGCTCGGCTATCTCCGCCAGCCTCCTCGTGTTCAGGGGTGGCGTCGGCGTCGGCGCAGAGGCTGCGTCCGCGTGCTTACAGCGATGACGGGGGATGCGCGAGCGCGGAAATGTAGTAGTGTGGCGCGCCTGCACGGGCGCAACAGTGACTGCACGCACGTCGCGCCTATCCGCTGCCGCGGTTTTTTTCCTCCTTCGTTTTATCGCTGTACGTATATATACGCTATCGTTGCGGCTTCTGTGTTTAAGTAAGTACATGCACGTGCGCGGCTTGACACTTTGGACAGAGCTGCATCATCTAGCGCTGCTTTCGCAGGACTTTTCTCCTTCTACCATCAAAGAAGAAAGGAGAGAAAAAAGCAGCATCGAGGAAAGGCGAGGAGAAGCCTATACAGCCGAATGAATCCATAGGGGTGAGCCAGACAATAGGTACTATCTGTGTACGTTTTTTGCGACCACGAATGGTCCATGCTCGATCGATATTTCCGCTTTCTCTCTCTCTCTCTCTCTCTCCGCGTGCATGTGTACAAAAGCTTTGTCTCTCTCGTTCGCTCTCTCTCTCCCTCTCTCTATCTCGCTCTCTTCCGCACAAGAGGATGTAAGGGTATATCTATATGTATACGCATACGTACGCGAGAATCTCCCCAAGATGACTGGATGTGCCGAGAGATACTATCTGACAGCCAAAATGCACCGGACGTTGCTATCGTTCCCGGCTTGATGTTTCTCCTCTCGACACTGCGTTTCTGCATTACAAATAATTGTTGTCTTTATAAAGGGCTCGTATTGTGAAAGGAAAAATAAGGCTTTTTACGGGGACAACTTTTGGAATGATGATGTAAGAGGATAGAGTGTAGATGGCTCGTATCGTGTATAAGAAGTTATGGTAAGTACTTAAAGAGGAGTTCGACTGCTGGCAGGATAATGGATTATCAATGAGGTCCTGGGTTGGAGACGAACTTTTTTATTGATAACATGTATACTGAATTGGATGATTGAGCTGCGAATACTGCAAAATGAATAGAAAATATTTTCCAAGCTGAATTGGCAAAACTTAATATTTTTTGGAACGGTTTAAATAAAAGTAAAATTACAAAGGAAATATAACGATAATATCCTGTATTAGTAAAACATTATTTTAATACATAAAAAAGTGCAAAAACATTTAATGAGTAGCATCTGGATAGTTATATTAATATTTTTGTAAATAAGAGACATAAAACATGTATAGCAAATCCTACCGGGATTCAATTTTAACTGAATGTATTCAACAACACACTTTTATCTGGGATATCATATGACAAGTGAATTTCATGTATCTTTTTAGAAGAAACAGTTTTTTTTTTTAATTTTTACAATAAAAAAAAATTATTTTAAAATAAAAAATATTGCGTTATTCACAATATATAATTGATATACACAGAAATTGAAAGCAAATATCAATTTTCCTGAAACGTCAGTGTTCAAGATATGGAGATACACATGCTATACACGAATAGTACTGGACACTACGGCGTTCTAAATTCAGCAAAAAGACATTATTTTATTTTAATCTTATCAACTAGAAGACAAGTTAATTTCTTTCTAAATATTTATCCCTGCGCGGCATACATTGGAAGTTTAATTATAGACACGTGAGATCTTAGCATTACTAAAATCGCACAATAGTGTTTTAATAAAGGTGACCTAGGAATATGCCACGATTCCGCAAAAACTTAAAGACGAAATTGAAACCATTAAATGAAAATATAAAATAGAGAGTATTTTTTACATTTTGAGTAAATAACACAAATTATGTAGAAACAATATTATAAAAATTAGTTGTTACACTTAAATTTTCTGAAATGTATGAATAAATACAAGTGTCTTCATGCTCAGTATTAACTCTAGTATTTTAACAGATTCGATAGCAAATAAAAACATTTTACTTTGATTACCAAAACTCATAAAAAAAGACTTTCATAAAATAATTTTTTTCTCTAAAAATCATTAATGAATAAGTTTAAGCATACACATTTTCACTGTGATATTTTTTGTTCATTTTAAATTATAGTTCATTAACGAAAAATCATGTTTTAATTACCCTATTATCGGTTAAAAAAATTTAGATAAGAACTGTTTAAGTTAATACTTTATACACACTCACATATACACCATGTATACGTCTATAAAATAGCACAAGTATTTCGACTTCGATAACTTAAATAATGTTTCTATCATGTATTTTCAAAAACATTTCACCGTCTACGCGCTTCCTCTTCAGGAAGCAATACATTAATTTTACTTTAATAAATGCCTATATCACTCCAAGCGCTAAAGTTAATCAAGCTTACCTATCAGGTTTAAAGTTATAATTTAATTTGACGAACTCCTGCTTGTCGCTCTTAGCCCTTATTTCTAACTCCTTCAACTTTCCAAAATTGATATTAATGAAAACCACTGCTACTTAAAATCACATTTGCTATTAATCTTTAATTACTATGATCGCAATTGCACAGCAAATGTTAGTATATACATTTAAAAAAATCTATATTCTGTTGAGTATTAAATTGATTTCAGTTTTATAAACGAGCTAATAATTGTATAATCTATATGTTTCAAAAATTCAAGCCTAAAAACATTCAGTATACACAAATGATACAACTTATTTTTTTCGTAAATTCATACACAAGTAATTGTGCAAATTGCAGTGTTAAATTAATATGCATGAAAAAAATGATGTGGATAGTTTAATATCAGGACGGGTCGTACTCTTTACCAAGGTCTTCTTTTTCCTCTCTTTCTTGCTCCCCCAGCACCGAGCGAAATTTATTTCGAATAATCACAGTTAATTCACCGGGCAAATTCCTTGACCCGGAATCTTGCTGTACATATTGCAGCTGCCATTGTCGTCAGCTGAGAAAGAAGGATTTGAAGCGACGAAAAGTAGAGAGCGAGAGCGAAAAAAACGAAAAAAAAGAGAGACATTCGCTTCGCACAAGAATGAATCGCGAATCGGCGCGCACGTGAGTCGCGAGCTTAATTCTCTGGAGGCGCATGCACGAAGAAAAAAGCCGGCGCAGCAGTCTCAATTAGCCGAATTATGTAGATTACGTAAATTGGGGATTTTCGTGAACCGTTGACTTGCAAAAAGAGCTCTCAAGCCTCTCTCTCCTGATTACCTGTCCGTACTACGTCGTCGCCATTGGGCTCGCCGACTTTAGAAAGCTGCTTCGAAAATGCGACGCGACGCATAGAAAGAAGGAGAGAGGAGAAAATGAAGAGACACATGCGTGTATATGTATACAGTATGAAAAAAAAAGATTGGCAAAAAGTATGTGTGCAGTATACCGGCGAGTTCTACCTGTGAAATAAGTATGCACAGACTATTCCACGTTTGAAAGACTTGCTTGCAAATGTTCAAACGCCGTAATTCCCTTTGCTCTAAGTGTTTCTTTCGAAGAAAACACGCGAACAGGCGTCTAGACACATCTTGATGCTGTTTTCGTGGAATACTTTCATATTTCTCAATATTTACTTATCTAGATGAAAGAAAATTTCTGAAGAAAAATTATATTATTATTCTCTTTAGAGATGACAGTAAGGCTCAATATCGATGTGAAATTTTCGATTTAAAATCATAAAAATCATTTCATTTATTTTGCTTCTTTTACAGGGAGGTTTGTAAAAGTAAAAGGAAACAAGAAGAAACATTGTAAAAACGTTTTAGAACCCATCCGTAATCAAAATAAATTACATTAAAAAAAAACTCCATGTAGAAATGCGCGTAAGAGAAAAAAGAGAGAGAGAGTGTACACGTGTGCGTAGAGATCTCTGTCTCTACTAAACCGATTCTAATGAAATAAAACTAATTTATTTTGTCCTTTTTTTCTCGATAAATAATCCATTTTTTAATAGAACTATGTACCGTAAAATTTTCAACTTATTTTATTTATTTTAATAACTTGAATCAAATTTGCTCGGTCACTTTAAAATTCTATCGTAAAAAAAAGTTTGAATAGTTATTAAATGTGTTCACCGAGTAAAAGGATTGATTCATACATTCTAAAAATGTTTAAGATTCAATTATTTTCTATTGATTTTTTTAAATATTTCTGTGTTTTAAACGAATTCTTTAAGAAGAGCTCTATGTATTGTATAATTTAAAATTAATAAGAATATCTCATTCCTCAATATTTAATAAATAATTTTTTAGATACTTATTATAGAAAAAATAGTAGCCAATTCATTGGCATATTATTTTCTGAAATTTAATTTATTTAGTTTTTAAATTATTGTTTTATGAATATTATGTATCACTAGATTTAGTTAAGCGCGCTACGCGCGGGCAATATCGATATCGGCAATAAAAATATTATAAATAGATATATTATGGATAAATAATAACTAAAATAAAG
>JAWWEQ010049369.1:0-13645 GCA_035583055.1 Torymus tubicola
TGTCAGTAAAGAATTTCCTGGTAATATTAAATTATTTTCTAAGAGGTGTTATTGATTTTTGCATATATATCAATATAAACTTATAATATCTGAGTTATATAATTGGAATAGAAATTAAAATGTAATCATTCAGACACTATCTTGTTCGAGGCTCATAGTTATTACTATGACTTATTTCTATTTAAACACCCATACAATACTTGTTATTGGATTAATGATAAATTAAAATTTAATTTTTTAAGTACTAACCTATTCGCTGTGCATAGATATTTGTATAATTCTCATATGGGCTCTCATATTATCTTTTTTTTTATTCATAATAATTTAACAGAAATTTAAAGAATTTTGGTCGCTCAGGCTATATCCTGTTTACACCGATAGTTTTTACTATGCCTTGAAAATGAGTTTTGATTTATGTAAACTTATACCTTGTATAAGTTACTTGCATATTTATTGAAATCGGATGTACAAGTTATTTCGATTAACACATTCGATTGACCCGTGATATCTATGATAAAATACCTTTTTTGATGCATTTTCTTAGAAGGATAACGTATTCGAAATCCCCATATTCTAAATGTTATAAATCATAGCCTTTTCTACGTTGCTTTTTTGGAAACGTTTCAATTTTCGTAATCATTATTTTAATAATAAACGTAATAACAGTTCTGCGTTCAGGCTCTATCCTGTCCGCAAATTTTTATTGATTACCCGTTGTTTATATTCCTTACAATATAATCTAATTATTATTTGTCTGAAATATTTATGGCTGCCCTCGTTGCGAACTACTGAGAATTGAATAATTCAATAACAGCTCAGATTGTCCAAGAGCAATACGATTACCTACAACTACTGTTTTAGTTAATACTAGTTTCTTGTATTAAGTAAAGAAATCCAGTTAGCAAACATTTGTCCAGCTAATACCTCGATGTATTAAACCACCCCAAGGAAATTCCAGCAATGTGATTCAATTGTATAATTTAATCAATAAACAGATGTTTCACCAACAATCAGAGTAGTGACCTCAACGTTTCATAAAAACGGTATTCGCAAGTTAAAGTGACTTATTCACCTGCAATATAATAACATATTGATGGCAAACTACTTCACAGCATAGAAAATTTAAGCATCGGAAATCGAACAGTAATTCTTTAAAATATTGACCGGTTGGCTGTTTGGATATTTAGAGTAACAATTAATTAATACCTTGCATGGTGACACGCTCGTCGAAACCTTTCACAGTAATGAGCTAATTAATAACATACATTGTAGTCCGTCAATTACATTATTTAAAAAATATATATGAGCTAATTTATTGATGGTTGTGAATTTTGACTACGTAAAAAGTTAGTATTGAAACTTAAAAACTGACTAACACATGTTAAATAAAACAATGGATAGAAAGAATTGTTATAATTATTTTATTGCACAAATATATGTTAAATGTGATAACATGTGTAAATCGTAGAAAATTAGAAATAATTCAGAATATTATTTGTGTGTTTCAGACTAATATTGATTTTTATTTTCGAAATGCCTAGATAACATACTTACTAAAAACAGTCGCAATACAGCTACCTACATACTTCATGAAGGTTTCCAAAGCTTCAGGCATTCAACAAAATAAAAACTAAATAATATTTTTATAAGTCTCATTTAATGTTTAATATAATTTTAAGGTGCTTGATTAGGTTATTCTATTATTAATTTAACTAAGGTATGTATTACCATTTTCTTCTAAACTAAAAAAGGATATTTTAAAAGAGTAAATTCCAAGATGTCATGATAAGTGGCATTTATTTATTTTTTTTTACTCACGGCGCGTAAAGTGCGTATTGTACGCTCTCCGAGTGGAAAATAGGTTACGCATTTTATGCTCCTTGCGTAAAAAAATAGTAAAGTAAAATACCCGATGACGGGACAAAAACAGCATAGGGGAAAGTTTAGACACATAGTTTGAAACTAGTAAATTACATTTTCTAAATTTCTTCGATATAATTAATTTTGTAGCTTTTTTATTATTTAATACAAAAATAAACTCGTTTCTATAGTTTTTTTTTTATTTAATATGTAAGTTTAAAGTTATACGCAAGATGATACTATAGCGGGATAGCATAGGATAAGACATGTTAAGTGTTGACGCAATACATGTTGACATGTTGAGTGTTGACGGGACAAAGCTTAAAACTGATGTCAGGACATATATTTTTAAATGTATGTAAAATGGTGTAGGTAATGTTGGGATAAAATTCACCCCTATACCATAACCTCGAAAATTTTTCGTCTATATTATAATGAAACTAATTTTTAATTCAATTCAATATTAACTGGAATGCATAATTAATACTGTGAAAAATACTTAGAAATGCATAGTTTTCGTACTTGTTAAAAATTATATGTTTTTTATTATCCCGTTATAAGGTCAGATTTTGAGTTTGTCCTTCAATTGTGAATTGGACAGCTCATATCTTTTCCTTTCTATAGATATATAATCTACTCTCTAAATCTAAATAAGTGAAAATCCACTTATTAAAAGTGGATATTCACTTATTTAATAAGTCCAGACTCGTCCATGTAGAATAAGTTACAAGCAATCAAAAACACTGTAAGAAAATGGTTTAAAATTCGATCCATTTAATCGCTGAAAATGAAGAAAAATTATAACCATTTTCTTATAGTATCTTTAATTGCTTGTAACGTTGTAACTTCCTGAAAAATTAATATTTTTTAAGGAATCTGTGCTTAGATTTTAGCTCTTATTGTCTTCTTATAATCTACTTTGGTCGTTTTTGTATCATAAATATTTGCAATGTGAGACTCATTAAAAGGGACATCATTTTTTAACGGAATAGAGGATATTTGAGATTTAAAAGTAGCGCCAAAAAAATATACGATCAAATCGGTCTTGGAAATATTCTTTTTTACGTAAAAACTGAAAGAAGAAGAATAACTCTGTTTTGTAGATATACCTTAAAAATTAAATTCCTTTTTCGAGCTTCGTTATTCGTGAATAAACGTGAAATTTCCATCAATTTTGTCAGTTCTAAATTGACTTAAAACTGTCAGCAAAAAATGATACCCTTAAATCGAGCTTGTTCTTATCATTTTTCGCATTCGGAATAGTTCAAAGAACAAGAAAAAGTTTGTCTGATGAATGTGCCTTCAAAACAAAATTTTAATTTTTTCGTCAATGTAAAAGCGAAATAAATAATGGAATAGTTCATATAATAAGATTCTACAACTACCCTACTTTGGATCAAATGAGGACGATAAACGTTGGCGGTTAGACTTTTAACGGACTCGCGACACTCGTACAATATATTATACTGTGTTAAGTAGGAGCCGGAGCGCGCATGCGCAATCTGCACTTTTTAAAAAGTTAATGTCACTGATTCAATTAGTCGATAAAATAATAACTTTTTTACGTTGAAGTTCCACTTTTTTTATAAGTTAGTTCCACTTATTCAAAAGTGCGTTCCAGTTATTTAAAAGTGAGAAATGATTTCACTTATTGATAAAGTGGTATTTTCACTTATTTAGATTTAGAGCGTACTATTTTCGACTTTTATCTTGTATTTATACTAATATCAAATTATATTTTTCATTGCCACTAGTTATATAAACCATCCATTGTCCTACATTTAAACACTTCGTTTTTATATATGTTAATCGCGACCCCTACTACCAACGAGAAGCTTTAATCTTCACAGTTGTAAAAAACTGCTACATCTCAAATACTAAAATGTGTATATAAAACATTTTTGCTTCCAAAAACCACTCTTGTATTCAAGGAGTCAAGTTCTATTGAATTATAAATAAAGATCAACAGATCGTTTTTAAAAGCCTAGCTTTTCACGAATCGGTTGTAAATGAAAATGTTAAATGAAAAAGAAGTTTCTTTCAATATTATCTGTAACTTTTGTATTTAACATTTTTGGGTAAAATCAAATGAATATTAAACGAAAATCGACTGTTTCAGGTGTATTTTTGAATAAGTTTCATTGACAAATATTACTTGTAGCAAAAAATATTCGGCAAAAAATGTGTATTCTAATTAGTTTTAGCAAATAGATGTATACATATTGACTTAAAATTAATTTTCATGGAAATTCTACTTAAAAGTCGATTACTTAAAATTATTTTCGTCCTAGCATTCCTAATTTTTCTTTATCGATTTTGTTTATAACAAGTCTACCGGATAAGTATTATTAAAGGAGTATTTGTTCGCAATTTTGATGAAATAATCTGGTAACTTGATTACATACGGACATACAGACATGCATCTCATAAAATGCACTTACTCTGAATGAAGAATGGTTTTTACACATTCAATTTTGAGTATTTGAATTCCGACTATTTTCGCCTAATGAAATTGTATGGCTCTCCCGAGTAGCGGTCGTACCTAACGAGGCTTTAACCAACGTATTTTCATTTTTGTCTTTGTTCTAAAAGCAAGAGTTGTTTTATATTTTAATTAATATAGGAGATGCATGTATAAGGCTTATTAGTAATGAATATGAAAAATGCCTATAATATACCTTGCACGGGGAGTTTAATTTTGGATTAATATTGATTGGTTTATTGTATTCCCCAACATTATGTATATAATTTTTTTATCTACAAGCCAAACATTTAAAATAAAAAGAGAAATTACCAATACGATCTTTAATAATGATTTAAAATACTACTATATATTATATAATAATAATAATAATAAAACATCTATGATAACAACTACAAATTCAATTTAGATTTTTAGCATTAAAAAGGACACTATCAAGAACCCTGACATGAATTGAAAAGTGGTTATGCAAATAAATCAGAATTAATAATGAAAGTACTGAATCATCACTTGTCTTCAAAAATAATTTTTATATGTTACATCAGTAATTGTGCAGTTATTGCAAACAACAACTGGTTAGATCAAGTAATACATAACATAGTACACAATGAAAAAATATCTTACGTAACTATATTTTCGAAGAAAAACAAGAATGACAGTTATACGCAATTAAATTATATTTATAAAAAAGTTTCATCTTCCTTTCCGACGATCTCAATAAATATAGAAGATATAACGAATTCACGTCCTACTTTCTTTGTAAATTTACCGATTTTTCAAAATCCACGATCAAAAACGATGTATATTATTGTTCAATATCAGAATGAGTTTTATATAAAAAATTTTCAAGAAACTTTGAATTTTTTAGTAAATCTTGCGCCATTATATATTAGACCTAAATGTTTAAGTATCATTTATAATAAATCTAATTCATGACCATTGTCTGAAATTCAATTACAGGAAATATTGAAATTCGCTTGGTCTTTAAAATTCCTAGATTTTATTATTTTAATAGTTAATAACAATAATATTGTTACTTTAGAGTTTAATCCATTTACGAAAATATTTAACAAAATTCATATAAAACAAAATAAAACACTTTTTTATGACAAACTAAAAAATATGAATGGATATGTTCTCAATACATACAGATTTCATAAACTACCGTACATATTTATAGATGAAAGATACAAGAAAAGATTAAGCTGCGTGGGTATGGATTGTGGTTATATACAAACTTTATCATCAACTTTAAATTATACGATAAACTTTACGAATAATTTTGAAATTACTACTGTACCATATTTGATTGACCGATTGTATCACGAAGATTTTGATATAATGCCTATTTCATTGTTAACGGGAATATCATTTTATAATAAAGGTGTGCTTTTTGGAAAGCCCTTTATTGCCGATTACTTATGTCTCGCTGTACCAATCTTACCCTCTTTTCAGATAAATAATTTAATTACAATTTTAATGCATTTGGGCCTCTCCGCTGCAATCATATTTACAGTAGTATTTATATCAAAACTATTGCGTTTTTCTTCACATAATTGGACAATTTTGAACGTTTTTCAAATATTACTAGCTATCAGCACAGCGAAAATGCCCAAAAAGTTTAAAGAAAAGTGTGTTTACCTCAGTATAGCACTGATTTCTTTGAAGTATTCTGCGGACACCTTTGCAATTTTAATTGATAATGAAATAATAATAGAGAGTGAAATATCTTTCAATGCTTTTGACGAGTTACGTAAACCATCGTTACCAATATACGCAAATAAGCACACATTTAACGAAGAGAAGTTGTTTCAAAATGTAAAAACAATTAATTCTGTTGAAAATTGTTTCAAAGCAATGCTCAAATCAAAGAATCGTGCATGCCTTTCGCAGCTCAGTTATGCAAATCATTTAATTCATAAATATAAAAATAACGGCAAACCTATGATAAAAGTTGCTGATCCTCTAATAAGTTACGGATTTGCTGCATTTGTTTATCAAAAAGGATCTCCGTTTGTAGATAAATTCGACAAAGGATTTCAAAAAATAGTAGAATCAGGTATTCAACGCACTTGGGAAAATGCGACAAAATATAATAAATTGGATTATCAAGCAAATATTATTTATATTAAAAATAAATATCTTAATCAACTTATCATGATTTTAATTATAGGATTCTTAATTTCAATCGTAACTTTTGTTTTTGAATTTTTTTGGAAACATATTATTAGTCTGCTCTAAAATTATTATATAGTTTAAAAAATGTTATTATATAAAAACATGTAAATTTTTAAGCCTGTTAAAATTTTTTGCGCAATAAAATAATAATATTTTATAAAATAACAAGTATGTTTTCCTCTCGAAGACTTACATATGCCCTTATTTTAGGAACAATTATGAGGAGAATCAGTGTGGTAATATTAAAACAACTATTATTACAAAAGTTACATTGCAGATAATTTTAATGAATTGTGTTATCTTCAGCATACATATATATACATTGTAGAACTTAGAAAAAGCAGAAGTATATACTCCATTGATTGAATGGTCTAGATATTTAATCATTGTTTCAAATAACTTCTTTTATTATAAAAAGAAAACAAACTTTATAGCACCCCTGAGCATTTCATAGAAATAAATTTATTTTTGAAAATCTCAAAAAAATAGAAAAGCTACTATTTTATTATAATACAAACTTTTGATATTGATTCAAACTACTGATTGCAAGTTACATCATAAGAAAAATAATTACTTTTATCTTATTGCACGACAATAGCATACAATAATAACAATCTTGGAAAGTCTTTAATTTTAACACAAAAAGAGAAAATAAAACTAATAAAAACAAAATTTCATTTGTTTATTTTATTATTTTCAAAATCAAAAAACATTTATTTCTTCCAAAGTTATGGTAGTTTAGACGAGAGCAACGAAAATGCACTTAAATGTGTATGACGACGAACTCCGAATTTTAGCTATTGAATCGTACATTTTTATAATCGACTTTAAACTTTCATAATAACTTTGAAAAAATCAAAATAGAAGATAATTTTTTCTAGTCTTATTTTCTCTGTTTATTCATGTATTGAAGACTCTCCAACATTTAATGATAACCGTTTCAAAAGAAGGCTATTTCAAAGATACTTATAAAATAATATAGTAAAAACGTTCAGAACTTACGTTTTTTAGAGTTTTTGGAGTTTATTAATTCGTCTTTTTTTGTAAAGCTACATCCCAAAACATATTTCGATGTTTAAAGATAAAAATTAATTAATTTAAGAATAAGTTTTATCACATTATCTGTTAGTATCGTTGTACACAACCTAGTCTATTTATTAATGCAAATGTCCAGTCCGCCCACGTATTAAGGCGTTAAGGTCAGCCAAAACAAAATTTTCTTTCGCCATCACTACACTCGTGCATTACTCTTAACCGTATTTTCCTCCCTCCTCGTCTCCTGCGCCGTTTTTTGCGAGTTGGAACCGGAAATGTTTCTCTCCAAAAACGCATTTTTCAGTCTCTGCCGTCCATTTGCAAATTCAACATCGTGTACATGTCATTTTTTACGACAGCAAATGCCCACGGCGCAAACGTATCGACGCGCTGCTAAATCGCTGTTACGTTGCACAATGGTAATTGAATCGACGCGAGCTCACGATTCGATGTTATGAAATCACGCGAGAGTTTTTTTTTTTGCGGGACGAGAGGCGATGTTCGTCGCTATTTGCGCTCGTGAAATTCGTGCTATTGTGTATAGGTTTATTCTTTTTATGGTTCGAGAGATGATGCAGCCGTTGCTAATCGTGGGATCGATACTTTGAAATCCACATGCGTATAACTTTGCCTAGAATTATTCGAAAATTTGATGGAAATCATAGGCTACTTAAATATACATTGAAATTATAGAAGAGTATTTGTCAAAAAACTCGTTTATCGCCTAATCATTAGATATATAATTATATAGTTCCAAGAAAGCTTGACTTAAATCAAAGAATTCTTATAAAACAATTATTCTTATAATAAATTTTGTAACAGTATTTGTTAAAATTGTTCTTCAAAGCAGTGAAGATACTTTTTTACTCAATCAATCTTGCGTGGAAAAAGTGTGCACTACTTTTTACCGTACGACAATGAAAAAAATTCAAAAGATGCTCGGTATAGTTCCAAAGGTTCTTGCTCGTTACTTAGATGTACTTTTTTTCACTGAAGGTATGGTTCATTGAACACTTGTTGATGGATTGAGCTGTACGATGACTCATTTTCTTTTGCACGATTCTTTTCAATGCACAATAAATCGTTACTATACCTCTGGGTCCTTTTTAAACGAGTCATTGTCATTAATGCTTTTTTTTTTTGTTAAAAAAAAACTCACTGCAAATTGCTCATTATTATCTAGTCCTATTAAGATTTAAGTTTACTCAAATACACTTCTCAGTATTTGCAAGAGCATTAAGTTAGAATAGACGATAACTTATGCAGTATAAATACTCTATATATAATCATTTCCATGTAAATTCACGTTAATGTTACATCGACATCGATTCTGTCAATGAAATTGAACGAACGCCAATTGCTATTGCGAATTCGGACAAAAATATTACGCCAAGGCCACAGGGACATTTCGGAGAAATATGTTTGTCAACAATCCTCGAAAGAATAATCTCTGACGCAGGTGCATACATAGGATATGATTTCTTCATCGAACTTCGTCAGACAGATCTAAAGCCAAGGGGGACAAGTTCGCCCGGACGACAAGTGAGAGCAAAAAAATCGACACGCGAAACGAAAATAAAAAAACTTGAAATCCACGCTTCTGTAAAAAGAGATGCTGATACCAGACGTGTATAGGCTATACGAAGGAAATGAAAGAATGTAATGTGTTCGTCCCACTTAGCTCGATTGACGCTATCGCTGGCTTTATTGGTGTCAATCACAGTTCGATCACCCGGGGGAAAACGTTATGCTAGTGGCGCGAACTAATCGCCGACTGTCTGTCTTATATAATGCATTATCAAAAAGAGTCGATATGTTTCTCCAGTGAGGATAAGTATCAGCATTTCCTTTTTTGGCTGATACGTTTAAGTAGCCTTGATTGCCTTTAGCTTTGATAACAGGAAGCGAGATGAAGATCGGAAGTATAGAAACTGGAAATATGACAGTGAGATTTGTGACAGGAAATGAGTTTGGTGAATTGGTCCAGTCGGGGATCCATTGTATGCAAATTTCCTCGAGATTGGCTCGTTCAAGGTGACGAGTCGTTTTCTACAAGTGAAACTGTATTGATTTCGTCAATATATGTTAATTATTATTGATTAAAATGCATTAAAAAATCTATAATCTTGATTAATTCGTATAATTATATATTGATTTACAGGAAAAAAAAATTGTACACTTCCTGCTAAAATCCTATACAGCAGCTTTTCCATAATTTAACCATCCTATCTGTTTTGGTTAATGTAAGTGTACTGCGGACTATGAAAAATTTAAGAGAAAGTAATGGAAATTTTAAATTCCAATGAATACAGTGAATTTGCCGTAAAGAAAAACCTCAAAGTACTCTGCAACTTTCTACTACTTAATTAATTATCATTTATAGATGTAATGTGCGCAAAGCGGCATTCTTTCAACTACATAATACATATTAAAACACTACCATAACAAGAGAGTCATTTTATGCGTTTGTATAGCTTTTGACATTGCGATACACGTGCTAAAACATCTGTTGCGCTGTTTTTGTAAAATGAATATACAATATTAAATTTTTCTCATTTAAAATAGATATAAAAATTTTCAAGCATTAATAATATTGAAATAAAATGTTTTAAACGTACTAGTAACACTATTTCATAAATCACACGAATAAAGACAAACATTTATCGTAGAATTTTTTACGAGCATACCGTTTAGCACTCTTGACTGACGCGCAAGTGCCCATTGAATCGTTAACAATCTAAAGAATCGACAAACGTATCAATTCAACTTAATGTGGCTTTTTCAAAACCAGTCCCCCCCATAACTGACAAGCAGCTTGGAAAATAATCTCAACAATGCAGCACAGCTTCGTTCGATATGACCACATTCGCCCATCGCATTTATGCTACTGTGCAGGACACGTGCGTGTATTTATAGAATTCAGGTATAGCATAAACAAGAGTTTCACTCACTTATTCAAAGCATTCGCACCTCAACTCAATATTTTATCTGTCATTAGAAAACTATTTTTAACGGATTTTATAATATTTACGACATCTGGCCTTTTATTGGTCGAAAAATACCGGCTGCATAGAAGAAAGTGATCATTGAACGTACATATATATAAATGCGTATAATTTTTATCTGACCATTACTATTTTCTCAATAAAACATTTTCATGTCTTTTGAATCACGCTCAGAGTGTTGATCATATCTCAAAATATTTTTAACTTTTTTCTCACTATTTTTAATACCATTTCTTCCAATTAATATTTCCTCTTCAACAATGTAACATTGATAATCCAACAAGTACACCCATCATTCTTGTTTCATGTACCTTTGAAATTCCTCACACATTCACCTAACTACATCGAAATGAATTGCCAAACCAATCCCTCGACAATAGCCAAACCCATCGAAACGCAGCTTCCTGCGCGCGTTTATATATGTATGTGTCACCTCACACGTCCGTTTTCCCGTTCGTGCAACGCCCTCTCAAGTCGCCGCGCACATATTTTCTCGGCGCACCTATCCAACTCTAACATTATACGCATAGCCGTCGCATACCTCAGCTCTCCGAATCAGGATCCGTTGCGGAAACGCGAAACTTCCGCGATATATATATATATACGCGAACGTCGTTGTGGTGTCCTTGCACGGAGGTCGTGCGAATGTTGCACGTATAGCCTCCGGTAAAAGAAAAAGAGAGGGAGATATTCGCGAATTTTTTATTCCTGGTAAGTTTTGAGTTCGGTGCAAGGTGAAATGTGTGCTTGCACACGTCTGAATCCCATCAAAAACCGACGTGTGAGGACTTGCGTATATATACTCGTAACAATTAAGAATTCAGGGGCTGACCTCGTCCGATATATATATGTATATATCGACGAAGGCGCTCAATAATATTATAGGCGACTTGTCTCACTTTTATTCGGATGATCTCTCGGTTGCCGAAGGTCACATGCGGGGAAGAGGATCGTGCTGATGTTTTATGCACGTACTAGTGTGTCGCTTGCGGTAAAATTTTCTCTCCGCTTCTTAAAAGCGTAAACAGCGCGGTTAGATGGAGGCGAGTTGTACTACTACACGGCGATCGAGGAGAGTGCATTTTTCAAACATTTACGCGAGTTAGAGGGACGGACACGCTGTGTCACAATTTTTATTAAGTCTGTAAGAATTATCGTGAAATGTTGTTTCGCGACCTTGATATTGTGAGATATTGGAACGAAAATGCTAATTTTACTTCCGATTAACTCGAAATGTCTGTCTGCAAAAACACTGATGTGTATATTTTAATTTATTCGGACCTTTGGAATAAAATTACAATTTTTTTGAGGTGATTTCGACTGTCAATATTTCAAATGTTTAAAAGACTCACGTACCCGCGTCGTAATACAAAAAAAAACAACAATAGGAACAAAACTTTCGTTATCATGTTAGCGATGGTGGAGTTTGTAACGTAAATTGTGAATAACATTGATTTGATGTATTTAACTAGAAATTTTCAATAACATTGGGCACTAAGCAACGTTGACCTAAATCACTTTAAAACTTCGATTATGTATCAGTCTAAAAATTTTAAAAAACTTGTTACCTTTAACTATCTTTCACATTTCCGGAAATGATTTTTTTTTCAATTTCTGAGTAAAAGTACAAAGTATTTTTTTTTCTAGATTCAATTTTCATGAACCAAAAGTAACTGTCCAAAGCTCTAATCGATATGCACTTCATTACTAAGCATACAAACTTCAAGGAGAATATCTAACTAGCAAACAGCGGATGTTGATTTAAATCCCCAACAACTCTCTATTTTTCGTCTTCCCGTCGGTAATTTTAAGGTCCAGAAACTCCGGCTGACTATCAATCACAAGAAATAACGACTACGTTACAGTACTTCCTTTTTAAAATTCTTCCAACCCTTTTCTCTTACATTAAATTATTATTTTTATATAAATTTCAATATCAAATGAAGTAATAATGCAAGGCAATTATATAAATATACAACGCATATACTCAGTTAACTCGAAATAATAAATTTTAGACAACGACTGTAACATCTCGATACAACAACTAATAATTGCGAAAAGTCTGCATTTTCCATTACATCACTATGCAAAAAACCGAAGAATTCGCAAACGCACGAGCAAATCCTCAAATTCCTTTGCAATACACAAACAGACAAATCGGGAACGAGCTTTCTCAACCCCTCGCATTCCTACGCACATATGGTAACACCTCCCGCGCTTCCCACGTGAAAAAAAGACAATAGTTTGTAACGTCGTCACCACATCGCGCCTATGCGACCATATAGTATACATGTACGTACACCGGTGAATCTTTCCGCCCGCGCGCACGACTGATGCATCATTATGCGCATAGAGTCGCCGCTACCGCCGCAGCTGCCCACGTGTGTAGGTATACGTGTGTGGGTAACGGGATATTCCCCCCGGGTGCACATACATACATATATATATATTGCGACAGCACCGTCGGAGGTCATCATATACATAGGCCGTTCAGAAATCGCGCCGATGGATCATCGTTGTGGCTTCGGTGTGTATTCTGGTCTCTTCTTCGTGCGATCGCTCGTTTCCGTTAGGGTATATATAATGACAGCAGCTTGATCTGGAGTATGCGAAATCTGGTATATTGATGGTTTCGGTTCGCAAGGTGCAGAGTTCGACAGTAGTTATTTCTTTTTGTAATCCAAGTGTTTCTGCGAGTTTCACTACAATGTTTGCTTATTATTGAGAAGGATATTTTTTTTCATTATTATATATGGTTTAGAATCTTTATAGCTAGATATAATGATTAAGGAATAAAAAATACCAATAGGTGATCAAACATAGAATAAAAATTCTTATTTTAGAGATAAAATTATAGTTTACGTTGCACTTATGCGTATTTGTATCCAAGCAATAATAATGTATTCTAAACATTTAATGTGATTGTTGTTAAATATTAAAATATTATTATTAAACGAATGAAATGCTAACGTTCACACACAAATATAAGCTGAAAAATTTAATCTCTAATAACAAAAAATATAAAAATAACCTCATTATGGGAGACTTTAATTTTGATATTTCCAATCTTGACACTCTTAATCAA
>JAWWEQ010049370.1:0-13643 GCA_035583055.1 Torymus tubicola
AAAGAATTTATCAAGTAATAAAAATATCATTTTTTATGTTTTATTTTTGTTATGAATTACATTCAAGGAGAAACTGTTCTGTTATGCTAACATGGACATCTACTCTCGCAGATGGTCTCAGCCTGTTGGGTGAAGTTTACCGGTGAATAAAGGGCCTTACTTTTAGAATAATCCTTTTTTTTATTCCAAAAACACCGTCGGGGTACAAGGTTCGCTTTTGCCGCGATTTTGATATAGTACGTGGATATCGGAATCGACGCGGATTTCCACTTCAATCCAAGTGTAGTCCATGCTATTCTATGTGGAAATCCACGCAGATATCCAAGTTATTAATCCATGTGGAAATCCGCCTGGATATTTTCAATATGTCGTAAATTTCAATTAAGACGAAAATTTACGAGGGTTTTTTACATGGATCACCATTGTTAATAATAGAGAAAATCCACGTGAATTGCTGACATGAATATCCACGTAGATCATCTACGCGGATTTTCACGTGGAATCCATGTCATTCAGATAGATATCCACATGGAAATCTGATGGATTTTATATTGTCAATTATATAATTTTTGTAATTTGGCGCGCTATTTATATTATAATACCATATTTCTGGATAGAATTTTTCGACGGTCTGTCTCTTGGGTTATGTTGTAGAAGACAAGTTATATTTATAGTATTTACATGATTTTATTCTATAATAATATATGAAATCATTTTTTCGGGTATTTATGGCCCCGGAGGCATTAGGTATAAGACCGTCTTAATATAGTATATTTCGCACTAGTTTCGAACAGTATTTTGTACCACGTGCGCCGAAAAATCATACCAAAGCAGTGATTTTGAGGTTAGAGTGGTATAAAATTGATTATAGTAGTTTATTCACAGCGCTAGTGAAATTTTTTTTTGCCTAATCTGTGTAATATGCTTAACTGTGCCAATGCATGCATAAATAGGGATAATTCGAACATTTTCCACAGTTTGACACAGTTTAGCATAATTTTCCACTCTTTGGCACAGTTTGGCACAGTTTGACATAGGCGATTTAAATTGCAAAATATTATATCTACCGAATCATTCGGCACAGTTTCACACAGTTAAGCACATTTTAAGACAAGTGAGGTGTAGAAGACTGATTATATTTTTTCAGATTTATAAATTATCTGCGCAAAAGTGTGTAAAAATATGCTGAACTGTGTCAAATTGGGCAAAAACGTGCAGAACTGTATGAAATGTGTCTAGTTATCCCGAAAAGTCTAATAACTTTTTGACAGTTGAAAATAATTTGTACATAACTATGTCGAAATGTGTCAAATTGTGCCAAACTGTGTCAAACACTGTCAAGCTGTGTAAAATGTTCGAATAATCCCGAGTTTCGCACAGTTTGGCACATTCTGACCTTCTTCAGCACATTTCAGCACCGTTATGCACGTTTTACTTACGGTTTAATCAATTTAATTAATTTTATTGTTTATCTATATTGATCTAACCAAGAGCGAAAGTTTAAAACTAGCTAGTTTAAAATTAATCAGTCAAAAATTCAAAAAAATTCTGAAAAATTCAAGTATTTGACATAGTAGATTGTACGAGTATGATTTTGGGGTTTGTCGACTTCGAGTGCTGGGTTTAGGGTTTGTGGACTTCTGTATAAAGTATAGACGGTCTATTTTATACTGCATGATATTATATACAGGTTTTATATTGTTCAATATGTTACATGGTTTTCTTTACAATGTACCTGAATTTTTCTTGATCTGATGTTTCTGACATCAGATTCGGATTCAGCAATCAAAAAAAAAATTCAGGTTCTGTCTCCTAAACTGCGACGTAAGAGAGTTATTTTCAAAAAAATCATACTCGTATAGCCTATTATATGAAATACTTGATTTTTTTTTTTGCTAAATTATAAATGAATCCGACTTGAGCTGATGTTTCTAACATCAGATTTATGTATTCTAAACTGCGAAGCATGAAAGCTTCATATTTTCAAATAATCATATACTCTATTATACGAAATACCCGTACATTTCAACATTTTTGCTGAATTCGTAAAAAATCTGACCTGATCTGATGTTTTTGACATCAGATTGAGATTCAGCGAGCTCAAAAACATGCAGATTATGTGTTCTAAACTGCCACATATGAGAGTTTTAGATTTTCAAAAAATCATATAGTCTAATGTACGAAATACTCGAATTTTTCAGCATTTTTGTAGATTTCTGATAAAAATAGTCTGGTCTCCGAAGCACCATACTTTTTTTTGTGGGCCTATGTAATTCAACTCCTACGTCATCATACACGCCACGAGGTCCGCCACTAATATTGCCATTTGTGAGAGCGACAATAAGCGTAGATAACCTACTGGAGAATGCTTTACTTACTTTACCGCCAATAATTTGCAATTAGAGGACCAAAATTTAGAGGCAGACACTAACAATACATAATAACAAACAAACATTTTAGACGAATTTAATCAAACAATAAGAAATTTTAGATAGTCATTAGAAGCAAATAGCAATTCAAAATTGAATATTAAGAGAGATTATAAATTTACTCAAAAAGTAGTTTTAAATGTTTGGATGGATTATCTAACCTCTGAATTACAAACAAATGACTTACTAAACGTCATCGACACTAACATAACTCCACCAATAAACGTACAACTTGAGGCTAATAAAAGACAATCATTAGCAAGAGACATAATTATAACACACTTAGATGAATTGTATCATAAGAAAATAATAGAGATTAAAAATCCCGAAAAAATTCTAAACAAAATTAGAGAATTTAGAAGAACGGAAGCTAACGTGACAGCCGTTTCGGTAGCAACTGTATCACATTAAAATGCTAAATAAAGAAAAAGTCAATGACTTCTGGCAAGAAAATGCAGATAATTGATTCGAAATGGGTATTTAAAAGAAAAACTGGAGAAAATGGAGATAGAGTCTTCAAAGGCAGACTGGTAATTAGAGGCGTCAAGGGTAGAAATGAATACGAATTGAAGGAGACATATCTACTACTATCTAGACTACCAATAATTAGAACAGGGTTAGCTATATCATAAACAAATATTATTTAGATGTGACTCACATGAACGTCAAGATTTCGTTTTTAAATAAGACACTAGAAGAAGATATTTACATGGAGATTCCAGATGGCCTAGACACAATGGCCTAGACAGATGTATATGACACAACATTTAGAAGAATAAAAGTATGCAAGAAGTCTCTCTATGGTCTTAGAACAAGACCTAAAGAAGTCTCTCTATGGTCTTAGAACAAGACCTAAAAGATGGAATGAGAGATTCTTAGAAGAAGCACTAAACTATGATTGGAAAAAGACATAAATGAACCTTGTCTTTTTAATCGGAGGAGAGATGGAAAAGTTGTCTTGCTGATTCTATCGTAGATGATATATTACTAACAGGGAACGACAAACAAAAATTAGACGAAATAAAGATGAAATTAAGCCAAGTATTTATGATGAAGGACTTAGGAGAACCAGAAAACTTTCGGGAAATTAAAATTAATAAAAATAGAAAGAATAGAATCATAACTTTAAAACAACCCGAGTATCTCTCTATAAAAAAATCCATTGAAGTGTTACCTGTAAGATGCGCGAGTTATGCTAAAACTACACCAGTAGAAAATACAATGGGTCAAGAGACAAAGAATGAATCTTATGCAATACTCTCGTACCGGCGGCGAGTGCGTATGTGAAAGTATACGTGTGTGATTTACCTCCTTTTGGTCATCCACCGTGATATATACATACCTGGCGCAGTGGAACAGGACGCTGTGAGGCTACCAAACTTCGATTCTTCATCAACTACAAGGTCGAGAATCATTGCAAAGGAGGCAGCTGGCGATTTTCGGCCCATTGTCGTAGCATCCACACGTCGAGCAGAGATTCACGTGGAATCAGTAAAGACAAAATAGTAAGTTTTTGAAATTCCCTATAACCCACCTAACCTAATCAATATAAATGCAATTGATTTTACGTAAAGCGTAATCAAAGATAAAACAAAATGGCAAATAACAGAGATAATCAACAAGGAAATCTTACCCATATATGAAGGAGGTACAAGACTCCTATCGCACTTTATACGAACGTTCGACAAATTTGTCGAAAATGTGGCAACTGCAGATAATGCAATAAACGAAGCATTATTCGCATTAATTAAATCAATGATTCGCGATGAAGCACTAGACTTAGTAGTCGCGAATAATCCGTCAACATATGTCGCATATAAAGCACTTCTATTAAATAGATTGAGTGATCCAAGTTCGGAGGAGGTACTATTTAATAGACTACGTGTATGCATCAATTGTCGAGTCAGTCGTACGAAAAATACGCGGACGAAATTAAAAACAGGCTAAATAAATTAAAAGAACACATACAATTAAATAATCAAGGCGCTCATACTATAAATATTAATAATACATTTTACGAAAAATGTCGCCAAAAATACTTTTATAAATGGCATTAAAGAGCCTTACCACTCTTACTTATTACACTTTGATTTAGACAACATTGAAGCATGTGTAATGCCGTAAATGTGATAACCATGAAGAACAAAGTGCTTTTCTGAATTTCGCACGACAACGTGAAAACAAACCTAAGCCCAACGTATTCGGTACAGTCAATGCTAAAAGTACAAACCCATTTGCGACAAATAGTAACCCAACAGTTATTTACCCTTCAAATAATTTACCAAGTACTTCAAGAAATGCAAATTTATTTTATTTGCAACCGACATCCATATTTGTACAAACACAACCTGGATTCACTCCCACAAATTATCGTAATAACAATTTTGGTCAAACTAATAATAACATGCCAAGACAACAAAATAAACAACCAACACCAATGTCAGTTAGTACAAGAAATACTAATAAACAAGGCGGTAATCCAACAAATAAATCGAATAATTCACCAGCACAAAATAATTTTAAGCCAAGAACGGACTTCTTTAGAAATACAGGACCAGCGAACTTTATCGCTGAAGAATTGCATTATCAACGAGAAGGAGAAGGAGAAGGAGAAGCAATCGATTATCAAAATGACTCACTTATACCAGAGCATGAAGAATTTAATAAAAAAAAAAAACGAAGAGAGTGATAATTACGAAAATTTTCAACAGACTCCCAATACAATAGAAAAGAATGTGATAAATTTAAATTCAATTAGCAACTCACCCGAATTACCACACATATTCACGACAAATCCACTCCTTAAAATTCTCATCGATTTTGGAGCCTCATCGTCTATTATGAATCCAGAAATCGCGTATAAATTGTTTTCAAAATTCATATTTACATACGAATTCGACATTAAACCGGTGCACAAAATGACGAAAGGTACACACGGTCCTACCTTTCCTATATTAAATGAATACTGAGACGATACACCCATGACCTTCTTAATAGCAACATGGCACTCTACGTACGATTGTTCAATCGGACATAAAGATTTGCACAATTTAGAAACGAATATTAGTTACAAAACTCAAAATTTTAGCACATCTAAATTCGAAATAAATTACTTGAAAAATATACGGACGATCGTAAAGACGTGAAAGTGAATCATCATCAAGGAATAAAATTACAGATAAGGACTGATCATATGAACGAAAAGGAAAGAGATAATATTATATCATTATGCCAGAAGTACAATGACTGTTTTTACAATGAAAATGAAAAATTATCAGCGACTTCCGCAGTCTCACACAGTATAAGAACAAAGGATGATCACCCGATCTATGTAAAGAGTTTTAGGTACCCATACCATCTAAAAGAAGAAATTCAATCTCGAATTAGAAAACTGTTGAACTATGAAATTATTCAACCAAGCAACTCGCTTTAGTCATCTCCCGTATGGATGTACCAAAGAAAGAAGATACAAGTGGAAAGAAAAAATGGAAAATGGTAATAGATTATCGTAAATTAAATGACAATACTATTGAAGATAAATATCCACTACCAAGAATGCACGACATTCTAGAAAACTTAGGCAAATGTTCTTACTTTACTACATTGAATTTGGTACAAGGTTTTCACCAAATACCCGTCAACAAAGATTCAATTGAAAAAACAGCATTTACTGTAGAAAATGGACATTATGAATATGTCAGAATGCCTTTTGGTTTAAAAAACGCTCCGGCCACTTTTCAACGTCTAATGGATAGAATTTTAATGAAATATCTACATAAGTTCTGCTTTGTTTACATGGACGACATAATAATATTTTCGAAATCACTCCAAGAACATTTACAGCATCTGAAGATAATATTCGAAGAACGAAAACATTACGGTTTAAAAATTCAATTAGATAAGAGTGAATTCCTAAGGAAAGAAGTTCCATTTTTAGGCCACATAATAACAGCAGACAGAATTACACCGAATCCCGATAAAAGCAAAGCAATTCTAAATTATCTGACACAAAAAACCCAAAAAGAAGTTAGAATATTTTTAGGATTAACCAGCTTTTACAGAAAGCTCATAAAGAATTACGCAAAAATAGCAAAACCAATGACAAAAACACTCAAGAAAAAGGAAAGAATAGATCCCGAAAATAAAGATTACAAAGAAGCGTTCGATAAACTCAAAGAGTTAATCACTAACGCACCAGACGTCGCTTACCCAGACTTTACCACGCCATTTACTGTCACAACCGATGCGTTAAACTTAGCAATAGATGCTGCCTTATCCCAAGAACAACAAAGAATTATTAGCGATAGTGGAAGCATGCAGACAAATTAGAGCATATATCTATGGTAGGAAATTTACGATTGAAACAGATCATAAGCTATTAACCTGGCTCTATTCTTTAAAAACGCCTAACGCCAGACTGATTAGATGGAGACTATGATTAGAAGAATATGATTACGTAGTAAAATACAAAAAGTGTTCTGAAAATTATGTTTCTGACGTACAGAGTTGAATTGAAATGAATGCTAATAAAGCAATAGAAGAAGACTCACTCTCAATGGTGCCTCAAACACCTGTCGATGCACCTGTTACGCCTGAAGAAATGGACGAAATATTTGACGACGACATAGCTACGGTCCACACCGCTGACGAAAATCCAGCCTTTTCACTTCCGATAACAGACAGAAATATTTACGCTTTTAATCATAGTATTATCATGAAAGGAGGAAATGATTACCACTTAAAAATAAACAAAGATAAGCTTAAAGTACAATACACGTTGAAAATCAATAAATCAGACGCAGAAACACATCACAACATACTTAAGTTCTTCAAAGAAAACGTTAAACCCGATAAACAATATGGTATCTACTTTACAACCGAAGAATTGGAAATAATAACCTACAGAATATTAAAAGACCATTTCAATGAAAAATTAAATTTATCAAATCTACCACGTACACACCTACAATTGATAGAAATAATTTCATGATGGAACTCGATAGATATCATAGTCAAAATCATAATGGTATTCGAGAGACGTCATCACATTTTAGGAGAAAACTTTATACCATTAATATGGATCAACTTATCCAAAATTATGTAGATCAATCTGAGACCTGCCTCGAACATAAATACGAAAGAAATCCATATGAAACAGAAACGTACGGCCCTATTATAGCTAGGAGACCACATATACATGGATGTATTTCATTTCAATAAAGATAAATTCTTAATAATTATAGATATTTTTTCCGAGTATGCTCAAGCTTATTAATTACCGGATGGAAATGCTGCGACTGTGATAAACAAATTGAGACACTTCGCCTCATACCACAACTTTCCGTCCAAAATTACGACAGATAATGGAAGGAATTTTGCGTACACATAAAATTCAATATCATCAAACGACTATAAATAGTCATACATCGAACGGACAAATAGAGAGACTACATTAAAAAATTAAGTATTTTATCCGATCAAAATCCAAAAGAAACAGTGAAAAATCTTATGATCACCCCTCTCTTAATATACAATCAGAGTATACACTCCACAACTAACTATAAACTTTTTACACTTTTGTATGGATCTTATGACGAACTACAGAAATACATTATCGAGCCCAATGCCGATACCATAGAAAGATATAATGATATCAGAAAAAATGAAATTCTGCCTTTTTATGACACACCGTACAAAAACCAAAAAGAGCAACAAAAATTACCTAATAGTGCTGACAAATCGTTAGAAAATAAGGAAATTTACGTAAAAACCCACAAAGAACAACGCGACAAAACAGCACCGCGATATAAAAAATTACGTGTAGAGAAACAACAAGGCCTCGTTAGATTATTATATACATGGTCAGAAACGCCGATACAATTTAAGAAGTGCCAAAGGGATAAGAAAAGCTTCTTCTTAACAGAACAATGAAGACGATACTAATATTGATGTTCGTAGCTCTGCTCGTGGAGAGTAGCGAAATCAACCAAAATAAAATACGATTACCAACAAGGAACTGGAAGAATAATCGGAAGTTATCATTACCTACACTTCAACATCGACGTTACTACGTTTTTGAAAACGTTCAAACATATAACAGCTAGCTATACAATATTATCTAACCAAGATAAATTAAAAGAATCAAGCTTATTAAAGCAAGCCGAAATTCTGTGTAATGAAATACACCAGAATCTACAGACAATAATACCATCAAACATGAGAACGAAAAGAGGGTTAATAAACGGATTAGGCACAGCGATAAAATACATTTTTGGGAATCCAATGCAAACGACTACCAAAAAATAAGCAACTACTTAAATTGGTTACAACATCAACAGCAGGAGAATGTATTCGCCTTAAATAAGTCACTTTATCAAAGACTTGCTGTAATCAATTACAAGAACCACACTATGGAGCTTAACTGCGTCCTCTATAAAACTATTTGCTAATAAATGCCAACAGATGTACGAAAAGAACTTTCTATGTCGGCAAATTTTAACGGAGAAAGTCAAACCGATTATCATTTCAATTAGTCCACCTTTAATACTGACATACAAATTATCTGAAAATTTGACGCTAGTATCGAGCAATTATCCTATCAAGGTTAAACATGATAATAATCAAATGATGATTCACGGAACATATGAAATACAAGAGCTGATGTACAAATACAGGGATACCGACTTGATGAGAATCTTGGAGAAATAGAACAATCCAGTTTACTCTTACCTATAATTATCAAAAATCACCAGTTGAAATTTGAGCCTTTAAAAACTTTTACAACACCTACATTACGTATACCAGTTTCTAATCAAATTAGGACTGTATTCATCATGTCTACAAGTTCAATCATATTAGTATTGCTTTCCATAACAATTACATCGGTTTACTTAGTATACAAAATAAAAATCAAGAAACAGCACCGTCAACTCACCAAAAAGCCTGAAGTTGAAGATACCAAAGACGAGGACATCATTAAACTTGGCCGTGGAGGAGTTACGTGAGTCAGCCTTCGAGCATCTAGAACCATCGCTGGCTCAGCCATCTTTTCGCTCCACGAGGAAGCTGCATAGTCTAAACACAACAACACTTTGTATACATGTTTACTTACCTTATATTGTACGTATGTGATAGTATACCAGTGTGATTTACCACCTTTTGGTCATCCACCGGGATATATACATAACTCGCGCATCTCATGACGTAGTGTTAGGGCGTCGTGTCTTCGCTACATATGAGAGACTGAGACTGATAGATAGACAAAACAAAATAGTTTTGGCGCGAGTCGCTGCTAACACGACACAAAAAAATTAGAAAATTTGCTGTATATAATTCAATTCAATAATTGAACATAACAAATAATAACAGAAGAAAGATAATAATTACTAAGAATAATTATTATAAATTATTATTAGTAATCATTATAAACAAAAGAGGTTTAAACTATTAAAATTAAAGAAAATTTTGAAAAAAACTTAAGAAATAAAAATTTTAAAGTTGTTTCTATAGAAATTTAGACATAATAGTTCATAATTGAAAATAACTGAAGAAAACTGTATATATCTGTTGTTTTTGTTCCAATTTCTACAGTTTTCAGCTATTAATTTCAGTCAATTATATTTTTCTCTAGTTTATTTGTTTTCACTTTTATTTTCGTTTTCTTTATTTAAATATTTTAGAAATTTTACTATTTAATAATAATAATTTTAAATGGTGGTTATTGAGCGTGTATGGTTAGGTGAGTGGTAGTGATATGGCTACAGTGCGATAGATGACAGTTGGGATGAGCTTCCCGAGTGGAAATTCATTCAGGCTTGCTAGAGTAATATACATGGCTCTGTACAGGGTACGGTCTGGATCGCCATACCCAGGTATGTGACGACGGGATAGATAGGTCCTGAACAGGTTGCCTTACAAAATTTTTTTTATTTGATAAATAGCTATCAAAACCTAGGCATATGCCTTATTTTTCGAAGCATCATCCGGATGGTACTCCCATATTTAGTGACCTCGTATATAGACAATGTAAGAAATCACAAGAAAACTATGAAAAAACAATTCCTGGCTGCCTATAAAGGTCCTGTCTCGCCCCTCGTCACCCGCCTGATTATTGTAGATGTTTCAACATATTATTAGCCTGTACAGGTAAATCAGGCACCCTGTATAGGTCCTGAGTTCTGGTTCAAATTCATTTTTAATCGGGTTTTATCGAGTGTCTCCATAGCGTCTCATGTTCCATCTCTCTTGATCGATATCTCAAGCAGGAAAAAATCGTTGTCTGACATCCAGTGTATTCATAAACTGCGGTAGAATTGCGGTAGAAATGCGGTAACAGCAGGCCTGTTTCATTACTACCGCAGTTTATGAATGCACTAGATGTCAGACAACGATTTTTTTCCTGCTTGAGACATCGATCAAGAGACATGGAACATGTGATGCTATGTAGACACTCGCTTAAGCACGGGTATAGTGTAGTATAGTAAAAATTATTTCGTGTTGAGGTTTAATTTGAGTTTATAAAACGAGTTCCACAAAATACTGCTTTTGATTTATAAATTAATTATTTCACTTCGAATACCCCGTGGTAGTACAGGTAATAATTGTCTAAAATCTCCGCCAAGAATGATAATTTTACCACTAAATAATAAATTATTATCTATAACATCTCTTAGAGTCCTATCCATTATTTCCAATGCATAACCTGAAGCCATTGGTGCTTCATCCCAAATAAAAACATCTGTTTTTTTTTAAATTGTCCTTCTTTTGATTGCACAGCAATATTCGATGAAGAATCTAATAATAAAGGTACAGGAAAATCTAATACCTCATGAACTGTCATTCGTCTAGGAACCTAACAAGGAAGTAACCTTGCAGCGGTTCCAGTAAATGCCATGCAACAAACATTTTTATTTTGACTCTTTTATAAGTTATATAAAAGTCAACGATATTTTTTAACATGTTATATTGTCTATTGCTTATAAATAGCATTATTCAAGTAATTATTTACGTCACTTGAAGCATCGATGGAAAATTTGTAATATGATGACCTTCTGCTATCAACACTTCACAAATGATGGAATAAGATAAATTATAAACACTAGTATGATCATCATAAAGCCTTAAAAGATCTTCTGATAATGCATCTTTATAAGTTTCTCAAAGTTCTCCTGGATGTACCGGTTGACAGTGTATCAAAATATGCTTACAGCTTCTTGCATAGCACGAGTCCATTTTCCATCATCTTCAATAAGACCCAACGCTAAGCAAGTGTCAGAAAATGTTAAATATTGAAGATTATTTACTTTTTTCAAATCATTAAAACTGTTAACGCCTCTACGATGTAATAGTAGTAACCTTAAACGAAATAATTCAATTTTACTTCGACTAACAAAATAGATACGTCCAATACAGTTAAAGTGAGATTTAGTTTGAGTAGTTTATGCACATTATTACCATTTTGATTACATTGTTTGAAAACGTAATGAGTTGGGATTTTTGCATAAGTATACTGTGTAGCTGTTTCATCACGTTCGTTTAATTAAAAAAAAAGCTAATAACTTTTTAGTAACTTTTCTAGCATTTAAATCATCGATTACTATTGATTGTTGATTAGGTAAATGAACAGATAAACGTACAATGCTATGACTTTTATCCTGCAAAGGTTTACTCAAAATACGGTAACATGCTTCAACTGGATTAACATACCGAGTTTCTATATAACTGCGAATTTCATCATGATTAATTACTCTATCATTATCATTTTCTTCGATTGATATATTCACCGCACCATAACTTTTGGATACATATTTATATAAATATTTAACTGATTTTACGCTAAATACGACTTCATCATCATCATTTCTTTGTTTCTTCTTGGAACTCTTTAGGAAAATGTTTTGAACATCAATTATATATCTATTACTACATGGACCGTGTATCACATTATTAATTTTCAGGATCAGGAATCTCTGCAGAGATAAATTGGTCAATATAATCAATTGTCGATAATTTAGAATTATTATATTTTAAAGTAACTAAAATATGACTCAGGAATATCACCATCATTTGCTCACTTCATTTGCTCTTTCTAAATTGTATCTGTTTCAATCGTAGCCAGATTTAAAAAAAAATAATAATTGTAATTCAGGTTCAGTACTGGATCCTAATAATTCTCGTTGATGATCAATTTCTTCTTTCATCATTTCGTATGATTTTGCAAATATATTACATTGTCGCAGCGTTTGTTCTAAATTAACCATAATTTCTTTATCAGTTCCTAAATTTGCTTCCATTCTGTAATATACAGGTTCTTGAGGATTAACAATAAAAAGTCGACCGTATTTAGGATACTCATTTTCTAAAGGATATAAAGCTTCATTTATCTGATAATAAATTTATCCTTGTATTTTAAAACAATACGGAGCAGAAACTAACGAACAACAAGAGAACAAAGAATTAGAAGCGTACAAAACCAATTAACCTTTAGAGTACCGGGATTTCAGAAGGCATACCGCCCTAAGAAAACTGGTATAGAAAATATCTTATATCATTGATTGATCACAGGATTAAGTGTCGATCAGGGGGTGAACCAATATATTGGTTTTCCGGTCAGCAGCAGAACTGCCTCTGTTAAAAATTTCAAAACAGAAAAAATATTATTTGACACAGTACATAACCTTTTTAGACTTTACAACTATACGTTTTCGATATATTTTTCGATGCTAAATCTAAATCTGACATTTTTTTTTGTAATTATAGCCTCATGCAAACAAAACAAAATAACTATTTTAAAAGATAGAAATTAGAAATTTAAGCAATACAGAGTAGGTAAAGAGGGACGCTGATGAGTGAATTTATTTTAAATTGTATTAAAAATGAGTAATAATGTTTAACAAATAAATATTTTAATTAAAAAACAAAAATTGAAGAAGTTTCTTTGGTACGCCGAAATATTGGTTTTCCGGTACTCTGAAGGTTCATACTCCTTATAGTTTTATATTTTTATAATAATAAATATTACTCAATAGATGTAATATTTATTTATTTATTTATTTATTTTTTATCCAGAGTTACATAGCGTAGTTATACATAAACTTTGCCGTAAAACATTTGTCGATTACAACAGAGTATCAATATGGATACCTAGCATCGCAAATCCTGCAGTGGGATTCAAAATTCCCAGTTCGCAGGTCCGGATTAAACTTAAACTAAATT
>JAWWEQ010049371.1:0-13642 GCA_035583055.1 Torymus tubicola
TGACGCCGCGTGTGTCAATAAGAATCGGAAGAAAAAAAGTTTATATGAAAAATTTAATAACTTGATTAATTACTTCACTGTTAACGTCGAAATATCCTTTTCCAGGCTAATTACTAAATCAACCTTTCCGCCAATATTTATACAGCGAGAAGAGATAATTAATATAACGCGCTTCTCCTATATACAAAATCACTCTCACGAGCTTCGAATATTAATAATTAATTAAATATCCATCCCCCCCAAAATTCGGGTTTCTCTCAAAATCACATACACGCACCGAAACCTCTCTCTCTCTCCATCTCTGAATATATACCTATACCTATATATATACACACTTTCCACTCTCGCTCTCCTGCTCTGCGCGCGCTCTCTCGTCGACACACATCAAACGGAAATCGATCTTTGACAATCCGACCATCCCCAGATTTTCCTTTTTCCTCCTCTCCTCGCTCCCCGAAAAAAGGCAGACCCGACGACTGCAAAATTCTATTGCGCCCCATTCGACTGACCCAGATTCTCTCCTCTCCTTCAAACGCCAGCCCACTCGTACGTGTTATTTCGTTCGCGAGCGTATACGCACGAGCATCGTCCCCCTTTTTTTTCTATAGCTTCGCTTACGGTATATATATATACGTGCGCCCCTGAATTCGCGGCTACGTGTATAAAGCTTTTCAGTATACCCTCTGCGCGCGTTATTTTTTTTTCTCTCCTCTCTTTTCGGTCCTTATCCGTGCGTCTGGAAAAGGACTTGCTCCCTATATATAATGTACACAGAAAAGCGCGTACGCGTATATACATATACGTCGAGGTACGAATTATTCATTGGATTCGCGGTTGTGCGTACGGTTTCAACAGGTTTGAAAATATAAAGCGCGCGCGCGTATAACGCGGAGGATGCACCAACGCGTATATATATACTGAAAATATTGAATCTGAGGTATACCCCTCTATAAGGTAATTGCAGTTTTTTTAAACGCTCTTATATCCATTTCTCAATAACGTCCACCTGTTGGCGTATATATTTATATACTTATTCGTAACATAAAATTCGACCTGATCTATAGCATCAGGTACCGCCTAATCGCTTATATGCATATGCACGCATATATGAACTCGCATCGATCAACGGTGCGTAGGACGCGAACTTGCCAGCACAACGCGATCTCACTTTCTAAATTCCTCTAGGTGTAAAATGCGCGCCGCCGTCGTCGTCGGCGAGGTTATATGCTTCGGTTATGCATGAGATTTTAACCGGCCGGCGCGAATATATAAATTTTCTTGTATTATAATCCCCCAGTGATAATTAACTTCTCGCGCGCGTATATACGTATTTTCGTTGTTTCTCATCGTGCAAATATAATATTCTTCATTACCCTGGTTAACGGCCCAGCTATGGGCTCGTAAAAACCTTTTCTTTATTATCCATAACTATATATATGTACACACACACATACGCAGCCAAAAACATAATTATCATCAGAATCCCACTCTCATATAACCACCGACGTGTATAAAACCTTCCCCTACATATACGCATCATTTTCTCCTCCTCCTTCTTCTTCTTCTGCTACGTCTTCTGCTCTGTCTCTCTCTCCGAACCCCGTAAAAATCAGTCCACTTAGCAACAGACTCTCTCGAAAATCCACTCACTCTCTCGAAGGCCATCGTCGTCGTCGTGATCGAAATCTCTCAAAGCTTCAAAGCGCGTCCCTTCTCTGCTGATGCTATGCCACGCCCGTGAATTTTTGCGCGAAATTCAGATTACGCGGCGACGACGACGACGAGCGTTTTGCCCGCGACATTCCATAGCGTTATATAGCAAGAGCAGCAGCAGCAACGACGACGGCGGCGGCTCACTCGGCCTTTGTTTTCTCCGCGCGCGAGCTGCTCTCGAGGGCCGCTGCTACACTCAAGAGAGAAAGAGAGAGAGAGAAGGCAAGAGACGTGCGCAGCCCCATCTACGCTTGCTCTCCAGTGTATATATACGCTTCTCTCTCACTCTACTCTTTCGCTTCATTTCTTTTGTTTTAGCCTAATACGCGAGGAGCCAAGGGAGGAAAATACATGTTTTAATGACCGGGGGGATTGTTATGAGGGACACGCCACTGCTGCTGCGTTTTCCTGGGAGAAAGAGAGAGAGAGAGTCGTGTATAAACATATTTTATAAGTGTAATGTAGACATTTGCCTTTTCTTAATACTGCGCGTGTATACCAGCGGCAGCAGCAACCCCGGTAAACTCGTTTTCTTTCCCTCTTTCTTCTGGAAAAAAAGCTCACAAATGAGGAATGCCATTTTTTTCTCTCATTGCATATTATATACCTTCTCTCTCTCTCTGGCTCTTTTACCGGAGAGGAAAAGATCGATTTTAAAACCGTATAAAACGCGAATTTTACGATATGGAAGGCCTGCAGCAACAGCGGCAGCAGCAGCAACGTGGCAACCGAGGCGGCCGAAAAACCCGTTAAGCCTCATTTTACAATTGCGCAAAGAATGAATAAATAAGCTGCGCTCGTATATGTATATATAATACGCACGAGAGAGCGTGGTAAATTAATTATCTGCCATCGTCGATGGCAGAGCATGGAGTGGGAAGAGGGGGAGAGGTAGCAAAAATGCACGCCCGGCGAATGTCAATTACGTAAATTAAAACGCCCGACGAGAGAGAGAGCGAGAGATACATATATATACAGATTCATGTGCGCGTGGATTTGAATAACAACCGTGGCAGTGTGAGATTTCCAGATAAGAGAGCTTAGAGAGCTTAGTGTACATACGTATGTGTATATGTATCTGTTATGTGGTATGGATTGGAAAAATCAGGGTGTGTTTTATAATATATCCGAGAAACACGTGTTTATTTTGTTGAATTAACGCGTAGTGTGTATATATATATAGGCACGACGGGAAAATTAGTTTCTGATAAACGTCGTCGTGGTGGTAAATTAGAAGCTTTATCGGAGAGAATACCATCGCACGTTATATCTATATACATATCTTTATACGTAATATACACTTATAAGTATTATAATATTAATATTAATAAGCGTAAATCATTGAGATATATATACGCAGTATTCGCGAACGATCGAATATTTATACATATACAGCTTGTAAGTACATTTCGCGGAAAAATACATATCTCGTATATTCCAATATTATTTCTGCATTGCTTCAAAGGAAATATGACGTTGCTTATATACATACACGCATATAATGTAAGTACGCAAGCATTTATACAGGTATATAGAAAAAAAAAGTCTCTCGATCACTTCAATAATTCACAGTCCATTTATTCGTCATTCGCATAAATATATCTATACATAAACACATAATATATGTTATATACATACGTTCAGCGTTAAAAAATGAAAAAACCAACACACAAAAATCATCAAAGAACATTCCCAATCATCGTGTTGCACCCTTACTCTAAAGAAAAATCCCATCGCACTATGTGGTTTCACTATATACATATACAACTATACCAGGCCTCTTTCTCCATACAGCGTAAAAGGGTCCTTCCCAGCGTCGTCGTCGGGAACCCAAGCAACCTCTCTCTCTCTCGGAGGAGAGCGCTCACCTCTCTTGCTGCGAGTGGTGCATACACACACACACATATATACACATATATACACCTCCCATACTCGTCAAACCAGTTTTATCGACTACTTCCTTCGAGCGAGTATAGTCCACGAGAGTTGCAGGCAGGATGAACTCTCGCTGTTGCTGCTGCTCTAAGGTGGGGGCGAAAGCTATACAGGTATATGTGTATATATACGAGCATACAGTGCGCAAGGTGCGGAACGAGCGCAGCGCAGCGCGCGGTGTGTTGTGTGCGGCGGGCATTTTGTATGCGAGGCCAGCCAACGATTTACCATTGTCAATGGCTGGACGTGCTTTAATTGCGAATTCCTTTTTTTGTTTCATTGTTTTTTTTTTATACCGAGATGTGACTTTTGGAGTATAGATATGTACGTGTGGAGAGATAGAGAAAGGTTTGGTATTTTTTTATGTTTTTTTTTGTAGGGAACGAGGAGGTATACGTATATATATATATGTGCGAAAGCTTTTATCGTGGATGATAAATGGCAAGAGCGCGAACTTATTTCACATGTGTGTGTGTGTATACACACGTGAGCACTCGGAATTTAACGGGACGAAAGAGTTTCACTTTGTTTTCCAGTACAGCAACAACGCCGCGAACGCTACTGTTCCTCTCGGTTACATCGGGAGATTTTTCCTTTTTTTTTCTCTCTCCCTACCCGTTCTTTCTTACTCGTGTCGAGTGATGCAGTAGCACTGGTCGTATGGTTACATTATGTCGAGAGAGAGAGAGGTGGAGTAGAGGAGAAGGGCAAGGCGAGGAATGTAAGCGCAGGGTTTGTTTGAAACGCGATAAATCTTCAGCTGTATGCAGAGTAAATTTTAGTAGGATTTAATGGGTCGACTGTGTGTATGTGTGTGTGTGTATACATGCATGTATTAATGAAGTACGTTAGCTGTCCAAGTCGTTCTCTCTTTCTCTCTCAGTCTATTCGTCTATATACGCTCGTCGTCGTCGTACATCATTAGACGGTTTATTCGGCGCGATTAAATCCGACGATAAATCGTCCTCGTCGTCTATATATGATCGGTGTCCATGTGCGTGTAAGTATGTAAGTAGTAAAAACTTCGGGAGGGATTCCGACGACAACTGAGTTTTACGGTACATATATGGGAATGACTCAATGGTTGTCCTCTGTAGTATATATAAGATAATATAATAAAACCAGATAGTTATATAGATGTATTTCTTCATCATGATTTTTACCATTACTGTAGCATTTAGTAACGAAGTATCTTGTATTTTTGTTACAGGTACGTTGGCGGATCTTCGCACATACACATTTAATTCATAACTTTTGACATAAAATCGTAAGTATACATTAGTTACATTAAAAGCGCTTCGCACGTATTATTTGTGTGTTTATTTATTTATTTATTTAGTTTTTGAGGTTATGATTATATCCCTGTTCGATTCAATGAGTTCAAATTGTACGATATAATGACGTAATTTTGATAAATGAAAGTTTTCTTATACTATGTTAATTATTTACTTTTAAATACTGAACTCAAAAATTCAATCTTAAAAATTCAAACACATACCATTTGTTCTATGTATAGACCAATCAAATAAGTCAATAACCAACAACCAAAACACTCTTATTGTGATGACAGATTTCATCCATCACTTTCTTAAGGTATATAAGATCATCGTCACCCACCTTTAATTACTACCATATCCATACACATCGACATTCCACCACGGGTGCACAACTCGCCCTCTGGAATAATTCATAAAAAACGTTCCCTTTAACCAGCAGCATTCGCGCATTATACGACGATCCAAAAATAGTCTATCTCTCTCTCTCTCTCTCCAGTTTTTGCCCTTTCTCTCTCCCTCTCCCTCCTGTCGCCCGCGAACAAAAAGCAGGAAGAAAGTCTCTTTCTCTCTCTCTCTCTCTTGCGCGCGCGCGCGAAACCGGTCCAGCCGCGGTGCGCGCTCGTGGCAGCAGCACAATGACTCATCCCTGCCACACGGCGGCTTATATACGCTGCTAGCAACAGCAACAGCAACAGCAGCTGCAAGCGAGGCTGTTTTGTCGATTTGAGAAGAGAGCTCTGAAGTAGGAGGGGGAGAAGAAGTGAACTGATTGTTGACCTCTCGAGAGGTGTGTGTGCGCGTGCTGCGCGGTTATATAAAGTGTGCTGGTTATTAGAAAAGCGCGAGAGTATATGTGTGTGTGTGTGTGCGATTGGAAAGGTTTGTCGGGGCGAGGTAAATATATATATAAAGGGAAGTTATTCTTTTCTTCAGCTAAGGTTCTTGAGTACACGACTGGTAGTGTAAATAAGAAAACGTCGTAGCAGCGGCAGCGCAAGTTCTTGATCGTCAATAGATACTAATATATATATATATAGATACAGGTAGTACAAACAATCGTATGCAGGGATATCGAGAAGGAAATATATAACGCACGGCCAATCCAATTACGGCTTGTTTACTTTATTATTGTATATACATATACACATATATACACCTATAAGAAACTTCCGCTTGAGTTTGCACTACGCGGAAGCGAGTGGGGGTATATAATGCGTCGGTAGTAGTATTAGTCAACGAAAGATTAGAACTTTATATTGCACTTCGGCCCTTCTCACCCACGACTTGGCAACTTTTCCCCCCCTCCTCTGCGTGTACGCAAGCCGGAGGACGTTTTTAATCCGCGCTACTTTGTTCACGAATTAATTCTCTCTCTTTCCCCCAAAAACTTTCCTACATTTCTCGTAGAAATATATACGCTAAACTTCCAGATACCGAATTCTAGACATATATATATACCACTAGGCTACGAGCGTTTTCTACGCTGGTCTGTTCGATTATTCGAATCTCTTTCCTATATAGTTATATACTCGGAGACCTTTTTGAATATAACCGCTTTTATATAATACTTCTTCTATATACGCGCGCAGGGAAGAAAATGCGGCTGAGAAAAAGACGGTCGAGAGAGAGAGAGAGAGAATTAAGGCGTGAATCGCGTCGTTATTATACACCGGCGGCAGTGCCTTGGAATTAAAGGTATGCGCGCTGAGAGCGGAAAAAGAAAGCTCTACGAAAGAAAGAGAGAGAGAGAAAGAAAAAAATAAAAGACGCAGACGCCAAGCTCTGGACTCTTTGTGTATCGCGATCGCTACTGACGTATATATATATATATACATATAAATAGAGAATAAGAAGACGCGCAGGCGAGAAGAACGCGCGGGGCCGCTTATTAGTCCTCGGCTAATTTGTCCTAACGAGGCGCGAGAGCTTCGAGCCCTGATGCTGCTGCCTTTTGTCGTCTGTCATCCGCGAGAGAGAGTAAGAGAGAGAGAGAGAGACACTTCGAGTGCGCGCGTTAATTGCGCGAGCGGTATACTGCAACGCGGGGGCGATGGCTTCTCGAGGATATAGCCAGATGTTTGTGTGTGTATATATATATGTTCCTGTGGTGGGAGAGAGATGACTTTTCGAAGTAAGTATAGGAACTACGTGGTTGCGATTTACTTTATACCAAAGTGTAGAAATGAGGATGTATATATGGTTTTGTTTTAAAGATTATATTAACATTCATAGCTGATGACGATGATTGATTCGCAATTCAAAGCCTAGCTGATTGCGCTTTATACGAATCTGTCGACTCGATCGGCGTGTGTATATATATATAAAAAAGCAAGAGAAGTTCGATTCGTAATCAAAGCTTTGTAATTGTGAGTTATGGATTGTTTGATTGCAGCGCTCTCTCGCATCTAGTGTATATACAGGGATGAACGGGGTATAACGCACGCGTCGTTAAATTCTTAAGTATAAATATATATACATACTTTTGCGCGCGAGTGTATAATTGGAATTCCTCTTTATATAGTTTGAAAACTTTACGCCGATGTTTACGGTTAACGCTATATGCGCTGAGCCGAGATATACAGAGAAGAGAGAGAAAAAAAAGCAGCTGCTGCTGCTGTAGCTATATAAGCACTTATCAGAGCTGCGAACAACAACGCGAGAGGAAAGATATATCTAAAAATTAAACGGTCTCTTTGAATCTCCCTCTCTCTCTCTCTTGCGCTTTTAACAACGGTAATTTGATAAATCCCCGCAGCAACGCAATGGAGATAAGAATCTCGCTAATTGCGAAACTTACGGAACGAAAATATACGCGCTTTTTTTTCTTCTTTTTTTCTTCCTCCGAAGAGAGAGAAAATTCAGCGAGTCTCTTTCTTCTCTGCGCTGGTATATATATATATATATATACACACTCGCACGCTTATCTGATCGCAATTGTTTTGACGTCTGCTGCTATTGCTGCCTTCTTTCATTGAGAGAAAATGTGCCACTACTACGTTCTAACGCCACTCTATATCTGTATTCTCTCTCCTGTTATACTCGTTAGCTCCGTTCTCGTAATTTAATTCTCAATTGAATTCTAAACTTCTAATTTTGCGTCGAGGTCAGCCTCCCCACGTGTTATATATATATACACAGACACCTGTGTTCCGAGTATATAGAGAAAGGAGGGAAGAGAGAGAGAGAAGTGCTTCTTGTAGTCACAGGAGGGAGATAATGCGATACATCCTGGAACATCTGCTGCGGAGGAGGACGACGATGAGTTTTCTAAGAGTAAGAGAAGGGAGATATATATATAATTTTGTTTCTTTGGTCGGGATCGTGGTAGGGATGTGGGTTGGTTTTTTAGATAAAAACGTGAGAATGGTGTGACGTATACCAATATGTGATGTTTAGTGTACGTGCGAGCGGAACCTTAAGATTAATAATTACGCGTACACTATTTTAAAAAGAAAAGTATAGTGCTAAGACTATATTACTAGGAGCAATGACATTCAGAATAGTTCCTCTTCTTAAGATTATCTAGAACCTCATCGTATGCAGACGGCATATTCAGCATTTTTTTGTATATAATCCAAAGTCAAGTGAAGATAAAGCCTTGGTTACTCAACATTTTTCTTGGTAACGTTACGTTTAATGCTATACGTTATATTATTTCGATGCAGCGAATGATAATTAAGGTACATTTCAACGATGAGCACTTAAGTTACATTATTTTTTTTTTTTTTTCAAAACTAAGAGATAGGTGCACGCTAAACCTTTCCATATTTCTGTAGCACTCTTAATTAGTGATACACGAATAAATGCAAATATGTACGCTGCCACTCGTACTTGAAACACTGAAAAATAAAAATAAAAAAAGGAAAAAAAAAACATTTCCCACTCAGAACACCCAAATTTTCCACATTTTTCTCATCCATAACCCAACCGTGGTCCCCTTACTACTAAACAAAGTCCACATATAGCCCCGAAAATCTCTCTCACACTCAGCATTCACAAACCCGTCCGAAATCAGAACTTCCAAACGTACCGCAGTATCTATATATACATACATACGTACACACACACTCACGCACTAACCCCATCGAGCTAATCTTTCGACCCTTTCTCTCTCTCTCTCTCTTGTTGCGCACTGTACGAGCGGAGACGGGGCGGCAGCAGTGGCGGTACTGGAAACTTCCGTTATTTCATTACCCAAACCGAGTTACATTACCGCACAAAAGCTCGCGTTCACGGTCAAACGTCCCGCGCGCTCTCTCGTGTATATATACGTACAAAGCGCATCGTCGAATTGATTTTTCCCTCTCTCTCACTCTCATAAACTCACCGAAAGAGCCTTTCAATCGTGCTTTTAAATAAATTCCTCTCGCGCTCTTATACGCGAATGTGCGCAACGAAAGCTGTTGTGCCGCGGGTGGGAAGGTAATCTCGTCGTCGTCGTCGTCGCGTATACACACACACACGTGTCTGTAGTATATATATATATATACGTACGGTGCACGCAGGCGCAAGGCAGAAATTCGCTTGTAACTCGCGGAAAGGGGGAGCCACGCCAACGTAATTACGGGAATTCGCCCTCTCCTTTCTCTCGCTGCATAACGTCGCTTTATCCCACAGGCCTGCCGCTTCGGCGCACCTGCCGGCTCCACGACCTCTCCTCTCCTTCTCTCTCTCTTCGTTCCCTCCCACCACCTGCGCCTTTTTCTGCCTCGCTCCAGGATCTCAGCAGCAGCAGCATCCTTTTCTCTCGTTCTTTTTCTCTCTCTCTCTTGGTTCTTCTTTTTTCGGGACAGTACTTTCATTTTTAAGCCTGCCAATACTTTTTTACGAGCGCGCGCGCGCGCGCCCAGAGTCGTTAAATCATTGCGCGAGCGAGCGCCGATGATCGTTATTATTTCGAGCGCCGTGAGTGAGAGAGAGAGAGAGAGAAGCTTTTTCCTGACCGTGAGAGGCGGGTTTTGAAATTGTTTTTAAAGAGTCGCAGGAGACGAGAGTCTGTATATAAATGTGCACGACGCTGTGCAGAGGAGAGAGAATAGTATTATAAGCTTAGTACGCGCATGTGAAGTGATATACGCAAATAATGTTAAATTAATGTTGTACTTATTTACACAAAGAATATTTGTTACTTGATTTTTATTCTCTGATGCATTTTAGTAGATCATAAAATAATAAAGATTTTTTTATATAAATAATCCTATACTTTATGAAAACTGAGTTTAAACTTGACATTTGTGAATGGTTATAGGAAAATAGCTAATACAATAGAATATTGTTTCTTATCAAATAAATGGTTATGATAGAAGATTAAACGTTATACAAAGAATAAAAAATGGTTTTCCTTGGTTTTCTCTTGTAATGATTTGAGCTTTATATTATATTCGTAAATAATTTTATTACTTTCTTCAATTACATTCCATCGAATAATATTTCGAGCGAACATTGTTATTGAATTTATTGTTAATTTTAATTCATGTTAATGTGTACCTTTACATGTGTTATTTAATATTTCTATTGAGTAATGTAAATGGATATTTTCGTCTGTTTTATTTGACTGATACCTTTATATGTTACGTAATTGATACTATTATGCGTTAAAGTTTCATTATTTATTAAATTTACAATATTCCACTGTATGACATTAAGGTAATGTTTCTTGAAAAATCATAATTATTGTTAATATTTAAATAAATTGTACAACAAAAATCATTTGGATTCAATTCGTTTAGAACTTGCTTATTCTTACATTCTTCGCGTCAGTGTAGTTCTTTCTTTTTTTTTTTAATTAAAACAGGTGGTGATGAAGGCAATGGCGAGGAGGGTGTTTAATGACGCGTGTAAGGTGAAACTGGACGGAAAATGTGTGTATGTGTGACGCAATGAGATGATAACAATAACTGCGTGTAACGGAAACAAATGTGTACTACATTTATTACTATTATTATTACAAAAGAAGAAAACGTATATATATACGCCTTGCTTTTGTTCTTGTATACCGCGTGCCGCGCCGCCCCTTCTGTAATTCGTTATACGTGACTTTTTACAGAACAATTATTTTCGTCTGACATACTTTATTTACCTTACAAAAATATACGCACATACAGACGCGTGTACACATACACATACACACGTATATAATATATAAAATAAATGCTCGACTTCGCGAACAACCGTTGGGTGTGTGTGTCTGTGTGTTGTTGTCCTCGTAAAAAACACCGCGTCGTGCGCTCGCTCGCGCAAACAGCTCCGAATTTCACGCACTCTAATTCTTCGTTACACACTCCGACCCAAAAAAAATGTGTGTGAGAGAGAGAGTAGAAGAAAAAAAAAACACACAGACACATAAACCGGAAAAGTCGGTTACAGGTAATTCCGTCGCAACTTCCCTATAACTTACATTAGTTCGCCGAACTTTAACTCACTTTATCTGAGGGGGGGGGGGGGAACTATTCGAGGCTACGAAGGGTTTCCCCTCTCCTCTCACATCTTCGCTTCCGCATGTGCTTTTATCCGACTGCGAGTAAGAAACTTCTATGTGTATGTATGTATATATATATACGCGCGTGTCTTCTGCGTGCGCATTCTTAAACTCGTCGCTAGTAATTTCCCGGTGCCCCGAGAAAGAGAGAGAGAGAGAGAGAGAGAGAGACAATATACGCGAATCCAAACCCCTGCGGACGTCTTAACGACGGTGATTAGAGCCTTTTTCACGTTTCTCTCTCTCTCTCTCTTTCTTTCATTCATGCGCACGTTTATATTTATATATCTATATATTCGCTGAGTGGCGACCGCGATTTAATAGTATATATCCAGCAAAGCGCGCGCGCGACTCTTCGTATATATATACACGCTTGCATTCGCTTCTTGCCGCTCTCTTCTTGCCTCGATTCTCCACTGCTGCTGCTGCCGTCGCTTCTCTCTCTCTCTCTCCTCTCTTATCCCTTCATCCTCGAGGCAATGCACCTCCAGAGAGCGCATTGACCTCACTCCGCGCGCTCGGTTCGAGTGGACTTGCCGCGCTCTTACTCGCGCCTTTATTTTCCAACGTTCCGGCACGCTCGTTCTTCCTTTAATTTCGCAGCTTCTCTCTCCCCGCGCTTTGGTTTTGTGATAAACCGATGACCATCGTATCATACCTGCTTTTGTATATCGCCCGCGTGTGGTTATATATATAGAAAAGTACATAGAGATTTTTGAGGTAAAAAGATATAGCGAGAAGAGAAGCCTTGTTTCATTGTTTTAATAGCGGTGTTAAGGCGTGCGCGCGCGCGCGGAGGGAGGAAGCAGTGTGAGGAATTGGGTCAAGTAGCGATTAACCTCCGGTTGCCGTGTAGCGACGACGACGACGACGACGTGAGTGACTTCCACGCGTTTATCACGTCGTGCGGCTAAATCACGAGCGACAAGTGTGTGTGTGTATTAGTTTATATATAGAAGCAAGTATAATTACAGTGTTTTTCACTTCACCGATATATATATTATATCAAGGTGTATATAAAAACAACGCAACGCAACGACGTGGCGCCGCCGCCGCTCACGGCGCCTAATGAGAAACCGCGCAGCAGCAGTCCGGCATTTTAATAATACATCGCGGCTCTCGTTTCATCTGCTGTTCTTCTATCGCCAACTGGCGCAACAACAACAAGAACAAAAAAAAGACGATATTCTCATATACTCACACGTGAATCCTACCCTCTTTCTTTTCTCTTACTCGTACACCTCATTTCTCATCTTCGCCAGCTCCTCTTTTTTTTCGCCGATTTTCACCTCTCTCTCTCTCTTACTCCCTCTTGTTTCATATATACCACTTTATCACAGTAGAACCACTTGCGCGACGTCGAGTCAACAGGCTTGCGCGCGCCACGCAACCCCCTCGAGAGATTTTCCACTCGCTCGCGTTCGTTTTCCGCATAGCACATATACGAGATGCGTATATAATATGAATTCTTTGTGTGCTTCCTTTGGTGCTTCTGCTCTCGCCATTTCCCTCGACGACGAGCATAGGTGTGTAGAATCACGAGGAGAATATATTTTCTATATATTATACGTAGCCGCGTGTGTCTCGCCGATTGGAAAAGCGCACAGTGCGCGAAGGGAGAGTAGAGAAGCGAATCTCGCGCGTATATATACTGGAATTAACGAGAGAAGTGGGAGAGAGAGAGAGAGAGAGAGGAGGATGAGAACGGATTACTTTGAGGCTTCGTGTATGGCGGCCGCTGCCTCGACGCTTCGATAACGTGATTAACGGCCGCCGAATTCTCTCGTTCTCGCGGCCCCGATAAGCGACAATTGCCAGGAGTGAGAGAGAGAGAGAGAGAGTGAGAGAACGAGGGAGAAAGCAACGCCATCTACTACCTACCCTTATTACACACAGTTACATATATCTATAGGAAGGGATGTATAGCACACATACTCGCACGTGACTTTTCGCTGACTCGCGGACGATAATAATTCACCTCGCTTGCGCTCTTTTTTGCACAACGGCGGCGGCGGCGGCGTCGCGCGAAAAGGGGCTTTTTTGTTATTTACGATGCCGCGCGGCGAGCGAGCCAATAGGACATCCGAAACAAACTATTCATGCATCTGTCGTGGCCTCGATATTGATTTACAACCCAGAAGAGAGAGAGAGAGAGAGAGAGAGAGAGAGAGAGAGAGAGAGAGAGAGACAGCGGAGGTGGAAGTATGGTAACAGAACGAAACCGGTTGCGACTGTATAT
>JAWWEQ010049372.1:0-13641 GCA_035583055.1 Torymus tubicola
ACAAAAGGATCAGTCTTACCGATCGCGAGAAATATTTTGCGAAAAGCTATGCACGCGCGCCGCAATATCTCGACATCTATGCGACAATATTCCACGATTTCTTTTTTAAAATCGAAAATGTAGGCTTGCGTGATTTCGTTATACCAGTGAAAAAAAATCCTCTTTCTCGCCTTCCGACTTGTATTAGGTAAATAAATTAAATAAATAAAAATAATTTTATTAGGTGAATAAAAAGACGAATCTGGCAGAGGGCCCACATATTCCTGATTTTCTTTAGTGTTAAATAAATGAGGAAAATATCTTTTCTTCGTACTCTCAGGTAGTCCGAAAGTGGAAGAAAGTTTGCTCAATTTCATTTGAATGTAATTGTAGCTATCGATAAATTTTGTCCGCGCGTAATCTATAGTTATTATATTTTGTCCATTCAAAATGAAACTAGGTAAATCATAAAAAATAAAGAAAATTTTTTTCTTATCGTAACCTTTTTCTTACATTATGGGTTGCACATAACAATATTCGTTTAAAAAATGATTTTTTTTACAAAGTTTACATCACGTCATACCGCATGTGTTTTTTTGTACGAATATAATTAATAATTTTCCCACATTTCTTACACAACTTTATGACATCGCACAATTTTTTGTTATTCTTTTTATAAGAACCGTCGGTTAAATGATTTCGGTAACACAAAGCTTCGAAAAATTCTCTATTACAGCGTGCACACTTTTAACATTTTCTGTTTTACATGCGGGAGAAACAAAACACTTACGACAAATTTTTGAGCACTTGTGTTGATCTATAAAATGAAAACATTTGTTACATTTCGAGCAAAAAAATTTAGTTCACGCAACACCAATCACGCTGATTATTGTATCGTAATGCCGTGCGTCAGGACTTGTTCTACTAAATTGCGACCGTCGAAAAAGGGTAATTCGCCACTACCGAAAGTTTGTTTATCGTACGCGACTATAGCGATGTTAAATTGTAGGTAATACCGTTGAAATTTTTCAATTTCGTTATAACCACAACCTCCGCGAGGTGTTTGCACATTGGCATTATAAATCAATTGTTCAGCGCGCTCCAGTTGTAATCGAAGACGACCATCTCTTATGACGCCCCATTCGCTACGAGGCAAGTCTGTAGCTCGCATTTTTAAATAAACCTCACCAACGACGAGCGCACGTGGTAAATACATGTTGTCCGAGTTTACGATGGAAACTATGGACTTGTTATTGCGTTACTGAATCGATAGAAATTTTATTTGTTCTTCTAGCGCCTGAACCAACGGGAATACTAATGAAAACTATTTGCAATGTAAAACTTTCATCGACTTGAAAGTTATTGGTAATTTGCGTTAGATTAGAAATTAAATTCCATAAGTCTTCGTAATAAAAATTTTCCAGCGGAAGAAAGACAGCCTTCCAGGACCATGCATAAAATGTTCGCTTTTTACGCTAACGACTAACAAAACATTTTCCTCTGACGCTAGTGAAATTATATACGCATGTATGTCTCTAATAGCGAGCTCTAACCATACATCAGATTTTGGCGCTTGGAAGGAGGATTATTTATCCGAAGAGTAACGCAATGCCCGCTAGCGCGAAATCTTTGCACGAAACTTACTCTGTCGTCAATTACTTGAAATCGGTTGACATGTGCCATTATTTCGTGCTCGTCGATATTTGTAGTTTCATTATTCCCGACACCTACTTGTATTGACTCATCGTGCATCGTTTCGGCTACGAAGATTGGATGCTCGCAAGGTGATGGTGGTACTGAAGGCCATGATGAACTTAACGACGACGACGATATTGAGAAAGCTGACGATGAAGGGGAAGGGTTTGACAAAAAATCGTCATTTGGAAGAGCTGCAAATAACATTATTTTTATTTTCAGTTAAAAAAAATTAATTAACAAAATATTTTTACAGTATATAAGATATTTTTCAATAGTTCATCAACTTTCGGGAACTCCGTTTAAACTTTCGCGAACACGATCTAATAAATCTCTCAAATCGGGTTCATTGTACAGTGGCGAGATATGATCGAGGGCCTGATCATGAAACCAGCGAATTGTTTGCGCAATAGAAACGTGCTCAATCATCCTCATATATAAACGTAAATGCGGATCGGCAACTGGTAGTAAGAATGGAGTACCTTCCAAATACGCTCTGCGTCGGATATCTTTTAATGAATAAAAGACAAAAAAAAAAACAAACTATTAGAGAAAAATTTTTCTAAAAAATGAAAAAAAAAGTTTATTCCACGGTCCAAAAAGTGTTCTTTCTTAAAACTATTGCATACAAGACGTCTCCCACCATCCTCCTAATTGTTGAAATTTATTTCAGCAACAGGTGGCCTTCTCGAGTAAAAATTTTGCAATAAGTCGTAGCGTGTCTGTCTATTCTCCCGCGTAGGTGTTGGGATTGGAGAGTCCCTAACTAGCGCTCCATCGATTGTTGCTTGCGGCTCCTCACAAATAGCTGCCATTCTTGCTGTTGGATAAAGTATCCGCGAAACTAAATTTTGCTGCTCATCTTCCGATTCAGAGGTGATGCTTCTACTTGAGTTTGAGTCTCCCTCCTGCTCTTCATCGAGATTTTCATCGACGATAGAGTGATCGACGACTGGCGCCTCGTTCGCGATATAGTTTTGTTGTGACACATCCTCGGCTTCGTTATGTGAGGCAAGTGGGCTCTGTGAAAGTATCTCAGTACTTTCGTACTCTAATTGACGAGTCACAGGATTGTTATGCCCGCCGAATTGCTCGTAATTAACATTAATTGTCGATGCATCACTATCGTTTAATAGATCTTGCAATGCTGAAAAACAAAAATATTTAAAAATCTTTTATTAATGTTTTTGACGAAAATTATTCATATGTTACTTACCTAGTTGCTCTTCATAACCAGTCATTAAATCTTGCAACACGAAGACGTGCTGCTTTCCAATTTCTCTAATGTACTCTCCCGTGATTTCGATAGCTGCTGTGACTCCATGAAAAAATCTTGTGTAAAATAAAGATATTTTCCGAAATCTAGCATGTGAGAGCAATAATCATTGTCGCCACACGGGCCTCGCGTTAAAATGCATGCTTGCTGCTATGCGTAAAATGACATTCCTTAAATCTGCTTCGTTACTCATTTTTATTCCAGTTGTACATGCCGTTTACGACATGCAAAGTGCTATTGATGCTATAGCATGTATTGTTGCGGCAAATCTTTGCATGCGCAAAAATTTGATTCTCAAGCACCTTCTTTCTTGGTAATATAAAACTCGGATGACGGGGCTCGATATCTTCGGAGCACAGCAATTTTTTATTACACTTCTCCATATCTTTTTTTATACATCCTATCGGTGTTACGCCGTTCAGAGTCGTATTTTTTTTTGCCCAAGCCGAATTAGCTATCGCCTCGGTATTGAAATGACATTTTCTTCGAACAATGATAGCATTTGTGGACACAATATCTGCACGTTGTATCTGTGCATATTTTGTAGAGAAGTTTTATTGAGTAGGTGGGATTAGGAAAGAGGCGAGAGCACGAGAAAGCGAGAGGAAGTGGGAAAGGGAGTTTATACAGAAAAAACGTCTATACTTGCCTTGTTTTATACTTTCGTCGAAAATTTTATATTAACAATATTATTAACAATATCCTATTTCTTGTGTATTCATGGAAAAAATTATTTATATTTATAGAGAGGTTTTACTGAATATATGATCGAGGTTAGGAAAGAGAAGAGAGAGAACGAGAACGCAAAGGAGAATGAGAGAGAGTAAGAAAGAGGAGGAGAAAGTGAAAATAGATTATACAGAAAAAACGTTTATACTTGCCTTGTTTTATACTTTCGTAGAAAATTTTTTTAACAATATTATTATTTGTACAGACTTGAAAAAAATTATTGCGATTTATACAGTGCTTATTAAATAGATGAGATTAGGAGAAATAAAAGAACGAGAAAAATTGTTTTAATAGAGTTGAAAAATTAATTTTTTAAGAACATATTTATTATTTTAAAAAAATACTTAAGCAGTTTTTGGTAAGTTTTTTAAGGAGTTTGACGGATGTTCAGAGAGAGAGAGAGCGGGAAGAGAAACAGGGGAAGGGAGTGAGTACATAATTCAATAGCACCAATATCAGGAATCAAATTTTTAAATTGGCTTTAGTTTGAGGTGAGATGTCTAATGCTAGTTATCTTTTCCTTATTTTATTGTTATTCATAATGAAATCTAAAAATAGGAGCAATCAACATAAAAATGTTGGACATAAGCATATTTATTTTTCATTTTAAGAAAGTTTGATAATTAAAAAACTTGCTCTTAAAAGGTATTGTTTATTATTCATCCTAATGTTTCTAGTGAATCAGTTACCAACACATTCAAAGTGAAACCGCACTCTATCTCACAATGGTCATCTCACATATGCATAATGACAGTAGTAGTATAAATTATTAGAGCATTCTGCATTATATAAATGTGGATAATAAATACTTGCTTGATATAAAGGCAGTAAACTTTCTTCTTTACATCGAATATCATTATCCGAATCACTTGACTCACCACTGCTTTGTTTACCTAAATCACTTTCAAAAGCACTAATTACTATTTTTTCATTAAAATCTTTTTTGTATCATTTTCTTTTTGCAGTTGTAGTTTTTGTTGTTGTATTGTCGAGATTTTGTTGAAAAAGTAATGATTCGCAATATAAATGTTGAAAATCTTGCTAATATATAAAATCTTGCTAGTAGCCGATGATTGTGCTATTTTTTTCATTGATATATCAACCTTTGTCCATTTCAACATTATTAATGATTCTCTTTGACACTAGAATCTCCATAAAAATTTTCTACGAACTTATATTTTTTTGTAATTCCGGTGACTCTCAGAACAAAAACTTAATTTTATTCTTACACAAATCACATTCATTATTTAATATATTGAAAAATATTTTTGTATTTCTTGCATTTATCATTATCTATTTGAATTGTCAAATAAAAAATTTAATCGGGGAAGATAATAATCCATAAAACACAATCTGCTTCAGTCATTTTTAGGCACGACTGCTACTCAGGAGAGTTTTATAATTTCGCCAGACCGAAAATTGTGAACTCTATTAGAACTAAAATTTGAGCTATACCAATGATATTTCCTTTATCTAAAATCCATTTTAAGCATTCTCCACAATATATGTATGTCTCTAAGTTCTTATGTAATCAAGGTTCCAGATTATCTCAGCGAATTTTTGATGGATTTAAACGAAACTTTGGGAATACATTCCTCTAATTATATCTAATCGGTGGTCTTAAAATCAGAAAGATCGATTAAAAGGTTTTCAAATGTGAGTACAATGAAAAATTTCAAAAATCGATTTTCAAGCATTATTTCTAGAAAAATGAATTTTAAGCTAATATCTACAGCAATATTTACCAACCCAAATACGAAAAAACCAGAAAAAGTAAAAAATGGGCGATTTTCGGCTGTAACTGGACAGGATTTGATTTTACACAGAAATGTTAAATATAAAAGTTATAGATAATAATGAAACAACTTTTTTCCATTTAATATTACCACATAAAATCAAGTTTTGACGCGTTACACCTATAAAAACTCTATTAAACGTCAAAATATACATAAAATGGACGATTTTCGGCTATAACTCGACCAGATTTGGTTTTACACACAAATGTCACATACAAAAGTTGTAGATAATAATGAAACAAAACTTTTTTCCATTGAACATTACCATGTAAAATCAATTTTTGACGCGTTACACCTGTAAAAACGTATTTAAACGCCTAAATATACATAAAAAAATAAAATGAACATTTTTAGGTACGATCGCTTCTCGGGAGAGTCTTATATATTCACTAAAGCGGAAATTGTAACATAACATATTATAAATATATACAGCATAAAAAATATTTTCAAACAAGAATCAGTTCGTTTGAAGCGTTTTCTACGATGTATTTATCTCTGCGTACGTATGTAATCAAGATTATGGAAAACATAGAAATGCGAGAAAAATTAAAATTTCGGAATAATCCATTTTTAAGTATACCGCATAGAAACATAATTTTCAATGTAAATCTAATACATGGATTAGCTTTAACAAATTGAAACAAAGCTTTTATATATGAATCATTTTTCATTACGAGTAATATTTTACAATTTAACAGCGAAAAACGGCTAAAAACGTAAAAAATCCACGGGATTTTACTTTAGACAAAAACATTGAATACAAAAGATGTCGAATATGAAAAACTAAACGAGGTACTGTAAAAACTAATTTCCATGCGCAAATATATAATGATCGACTCTCGGCTATAACTTAATTAAACCTATACTAACTACAGGCTTAACTGAGGAAGAGAGACGATATCTCTTTGTAGCCCCAACAAGAAGTAGTCCGAACAATAGGAGGTTGGCTGACACTTTAGTCATGTTGGTCACTTGACGGGTCTCTTGGACATCCTTGGCACTTTTAAATATGCATCTATCTCCTTACATAATACTATATTCTATAAATATACATGTCTCTCTCTCCCTCTCTCTCTCTCTCTCTCTTCCATAATACTGTATTCTACCTGTAAAAGAAAGAAAAGGATTTATTAAACTTGAATTTATTATAGCTCGGAATATGAATACGAAATAAATACTGGATACTATAACTACTATAACCATAAATGTTGTGCAAACATACTGTAAAGCTAGCCATAGTTGTGTCCCATGGTCCGTTCAACTGAAAGAATAGTTTATGCCTGACGTAACAAATTAAAAAAGTGTTACATTGAAAATCTACTCACCAGTGAAAGAGACAGCAGCAGTTATCATGAGGCTTAAGCGACCTCAGAGTTATAGCTGCAGGAGCATAGGGCAGAAAAAAACTCACTCACAAGAAAGCAATAATTATGTCAGCATCCCCCTCATTGCACCACTAAAAAACAAGATGCATAAGACAGACACTATACAACCACACCCTGTGACTGAAAAATCTTAAAAAACGTTTTTTGAAAGGGTGAAATTAAAATTATACAAATACTAAATTTAAAACAAAATATAATAAGAATTGTCAATATATTATGATAATTTATTATTAATTGATTGACTATTTAAACTAATAATATTAAAGGGCACTACCCGTTTAGTAAGTCGAAATGCCCATCTCCGGGGAGCGGTAAACTAAGTTTAACCTTTCCACATGTAAATAGGAGAAGTTTGCCGCAAATCCGGTCTTCCTAGACCCCTCCTGAGCCTGTATAAGTAAAAATACGGTTTTTTTTGTAAATATTTTTTTCTCCGCATGTATCGGCTTTCGAAATCTGAAAAAATTCACACGTATACTTCATAAGAAGACAAACATACCTGAATTTTTTCAAATCATAATATTGAGTCTATCCTGCTTAAAAAAATTCGGGAAATATTCAACCTGCATTAGCTTCGCTTTATTAGGGACCTGCAGTAAATTTTTTTTAAATAACGTTTTTTTTCACGAGGAATAAGACGGTGTGATTGAAAATCCGGATATCGAGCGGGGTCCCTGCTAAAACTTAAAAAAATCGTGTTTTTCACGTTTTCTGGCCGTTTTTTGGCCGTAACTCTTTGTAGCTGACTCCTAAAGTAAAAGTGATAGCCCGATTGAATTATACAGAGAAAAAATACATGAAAATATGTATGACAACGTCTATATTAATGTGGGGTAATTATTAAAAAATTAATCGATAATTTTTTTATTATTAATAATAAAAAAATATCGATCAAACACGATTTATATTAACTCTGTTCTAATTTGTATTCATAACTGAATTACAAAACAAAATATTACTCGTACTATTTACGTTTGTTTTGCTGTAAAAAGTTAATTGTTGAAAAATTTAATATAAAAAAAAGTAGGTAAAAAGATTTTTAAAATGCAAAGATGAACAATCGCAATGGATGATGACAAATAGTATATTACGCAACTAGTTCGCAAAGTGTTTTGTCGTTTGCAGAAGTTGCAAAAAGTCGGGCGACTAACCCAACTCGTGTGTGAATCATCTTGTGCACGTGTTGCGTATACCTTTTTTTACAGAAGAGCGCAAAACACTGCAAATTTATTAAAATACAAACTAACATAGAAAAGGAAATGTAATAAGAGATAGGAGTCGAGATACTACGCTCGAGCATAGCGAAGGTGAGATAAATCACGAGTAAATCCGCATAAATGAGGTAAAAAAGAAACATAAATATATAAATAAACTTAGTAAAGTTGATTAACAAAACTATTACAATAAATATACGAAAACTTAATTATTTATTAAAAAATAAACTATTACAATTAATATAAAAATAAATAAATCATACAGAGTAGTTGTTCCCATATCATTTTTTTATAATTTGATTGAAACCAACTTAACTGAACAATTATTCAGATTAAAAGAAAAATTCTTATTTTGTAATGTGAAATTGAGACATTAGCATGGTTTTATTCATACTAGTAGCATCGTTTTTTTATTATTAGATGCTTTTGCGCACGCTCCGCACACGGTAAGCAAGCATAATAAACTATACAAAACACTTTCTTTGAGCACGCTTTGCTTAAAAATTTCTCAAAATAATTAAACAAACCGATATGTATTTCATGGAATTGTGGGCGCTCGGGTTAAGCCTAATCAAACGACGAAAACGAGTATGAATAAACCCAGGCTAATGTCTCAATTCCCTATTGTAAAATAAGAATTTTTCTTTCAATCTGAATAATTGTTCTGTTAAATTTGTTTTAATTAAATTATAAAAAAATGATACGGAAACATCCATTGTAAATTCTGTATGATTTTTTTTATACAACCTGTTCTAAAAATGTATGTCTCGCACAACATACTCTTATAGAACTTGAAATTCTGAACAAAAAGTTCCTTTCATATCTATAGATATGACCTTATGAATATAGATATACAATTTCTATTGAAAATAAACAATTTTGCGGCATTGATGCTCAAAAAACTACTTGTCATATCGAAAAGCGGTAAAGGACCTTTTTTTCAGAATTTCCAGTTCTATAAGAGTATGTTGTGCGAGACATACATTTTCAGAACAGGTTGTATTGATTGTTTATTTTTTAATAAATAATGAAGTTTTCGTATATTTCTTGTAATAATTTTGTTAATCAACTTTTACTAAGTTTATTTATATATTAATATGTTTCTTTTTTACCTCATTTATGTGGATTTACTCGTCATTATTCTCACCCTCGCTACGCTCATTCACGCACGAGTTCGGTTTGTTGCCTGAGCACAGCGAGGTTTTGCGCACTAGTTGCGTAATATACTATTTCAAATAGAATAATATTTTGTAATTTCCTATACTGTACCACTACCGTTGCCGCCTGGCGGCAGACAGAACTTGGCCTGCCATCTATCGCATCGCTTTTGCTATTCCGTTCCACGGCATGCATAGAGCGTGCTCTTGTTATTAGCATTTAATGTGCAAATACTTTGAGCTTAAGATTTTGAGTAAAAGACAGCATTTTTTATCCCTATTTATTATTTAACTTACGCAAGATATTTATTTATCAAAAATTCCGAAATCAGCAGAACAATTAACTAGCTTATTTGATGTAAGGACGTAGTGCCTGTTATAGACGAAAATAATGATGAAGACTAAAGTTCCATTTTCGACTTAAACTGCCATGTCATATTCATAAGTATGTTGCAATTCTAAGAATGAACACAGCTTTTTAGAATATAAACTCATGCTGACTTTTTCTGAATGTAATACGTGATTTTTTCACTAAAATCCAGTTTCTTTGCGTATTTCTGCATTTAATATATAGTTCTTCTTATTTTCATACATTTAAGAACCTACCATGATTTCAAATATATTACTTTTATTAATTTTCACCAATGAAGAAGATAATTCGGTCAAGTATTAGATAACTACAAATTATAGTAAACGCCGATTTCTCTTGAATCATTTCATTTGTCCAATTTTTTAATGATTACCCCACATTGATATAGACGTTATTATACATAAAAAATTGATCTATTCGATTTTCATTAGTTCATTTACTTTTCGGCGAAAATTCCGTTTATGCAGTGAATCTTATTGCCGATTTTTCTTGAATTATTTTATTTGTCGAATTTTTTAACGATGACCTCGCATTAATGCGGAAGTTACCATATATGTTTTCGATGTATTTTTTCACGTAGAATCCAATGGACTGATCAGTATTACTGTAGGGATCTTTTACAAAGAGTTACGGCCAAAAAATGGCCAAAAAACGTGAAAAAACCCCGCTCGAAATCCGGATTTTGAATCACACCATCTTATTCCTCGTGAAAAAACATGTTATTTAAAAAAAAAGTTACTGCAGGTCTCTAATAAAGCGGAGCTAATGCAGGTTGAATTTGGAAAAATTCAGGTATGTTTGTCTTCTTATGAAGTATACGTATGAATTTTGTCAGGTCTCGAAAGCCGATACCCGCGGGAAAAAAATATTTACGAAAAAAGTCATGGTTACTAAATTACAATTTCGAAATAGTCTCCAATTATAGTTCGCAAGAAAATTTTAAGTTCAACCCCGCCACTGTCGAACTAAATCGAAGATTAGCATACCAATGTAGAAGAAATTTATCTTCTGAAAGGCTAGGCTCTGTCTGAGCAGTGCAACTCTGCCATCGACTTTTTATAGACCCTGGAGCTGGCCGGCTATACATCTGTGCACTACTCTCGTTTTTTACTCTCTTTAATGATATTTTCATATCGCATTCTCACTTATAAACAGTTTCTACATGTCCCCATCTCTTCTTAATATTACTCTTCATCGTCAATACTATAGGCAGATATTCTAACGCATTCTTAAGTATTAATTAAAATTCATGCATTACTATCTAACAAAATAATACATGGAGTTTGAATTTTTCATTACGTAAGTAATATATTTCATTTATTAAGTAATCACATAAATAATTTGACAGGTAGAAAAGAGAATAATGTGAGTTCGATTATTTTTTTAAACATGATAAAAATTGTCATCTGTATTTAGAAATCAAAATATTCGCTCATTTCAAAACTCAGTTTAAGAAGTACTTAACTAATACATTGTACACCAGAAAACCTTTGTATTTTTAATAATAAAAAACAACTCACCTCTCTTTCATTTGCAGTGAAAGTAATACCTAATCCGGGCATAGCTCTTAATATAGCCACCAAAGATTGAATGGTATTACTATAAACGACCGGCCTATATTGCTTAAAATCCTCGGGTGTAAATCCACTCTCATGAATAATTCTGAAATACAACATTTTTTATATCTCTCTAATATCACTACATCAATATTTATTGTAATATCTTATACATAGAATAAATATTGAAATAACATTTATTTTTAACGCATTTATTATTATTTTCTGCAACGTTTTATCATGATCTTATCTTATTCAGGCACTAGTAATGCTAACATAATCATGTTCAGTGAATAATACAAAAAGTTTAAGTGTTTTATTTGTTTATTGATTAACCTAGAAAAGACTCTTATAAATGTAGAAGAAGAAAATAAAACTAGAGATTACAAACTTTACGTTGCCTTGTTCAGAATTAAAAAATATTAAATATATCCGAAGTTATGATATTTAAAGTACGCAATAAAAAGTCATTCATAAATTGACAAGAAGTAGAGATTTAACTTTATACTTGTTTTGATGCATTTGCATTGCTTAACTTTAAACTATCATAACGTCAGATATATTCAACATTTTTTAATTCAAAGTTTTTATGACGACAGAGCCCTAACAAGAAATCTGGTAGCCCTTTGCAAAAGTAACTTTCTAATCCGATGAACAACTACTCTTTAGAAGGCTGTAACTCAAAAAATATTTGAAATATTCATTTAAAATTTTAGTATGTTATTTTTAAAGGTATAGACTATCGAAAAATGAAGCACAGTATTTATACTTTCATCTCATAGGCCTCTTTTCCTGAGATATGGGCAATCTTATCTCAGATATTTACTATTTCGTTAAAAAACGATATCTCTTCTCTGGACGGTCCCATTGCAAGTATTTAAGATACGAAAATAAGGAAAAAAAATTATAAAAATTGACAGCAAAAGTTACAATTTTCGCTCTGATTTATTTGAAAAATATTGAGTCAAGGAATTATAAGCAATTAAAGATAGTGTAAGAAAATGATTAAACAGTTGTCTTCATTTTATGCGATTAAATGAACTGTATTTTCAACCAATCTCTTACGCTACCTTTGATTGCTTATAATTCTCTGAAAATTCAATATTTTTCAAACCAATCAGAGCTCACAGTTGTAGCTTCTACTGTCAGTTTTTATAATTTTTTTTCTTCATTTTCATATCGTAAATACTTGCAACGTGACAGTCTATCGAAGAGAAATCATTTTTTGACATATCATAGTATATGTATAGTTATATAGTCAACTATACACGCATAGTTATATATATGATGCACTTCACGTCAAGTGCCCCAGTGCGGCGCGCGAACGTCAAATCATGCTATTTCTAACTCGTATTTAACCTAAACGTAGTTAAAAAAATTTAATAATAAGTCTATCCAACATATTTTTTCCTCAGCTTTCCAATGGTTAGGGAGTTTTCCCGAAAATTTTCATTTTCACCTTCAAAAAGTATAAACATGTTATATCTCAAAAAGTATATTCTTAATATTTTCTTTGACCCGCTAGATCGAAAGCTGAGCAATTTTAACGTAGGAATAGGTATTTTCCAAAAATTGCTCAAGATGTTTTCTGCGAGAAATAGAAAACGGAAGAGTACGCAAGTCAGGCGCTAAGGCGGAGAGAGTCATCGCGCCGTATTTCGCGCAGAAATAGCGTTGCATCTACTCTTTCATCTTCTTTTTTTTACGTTATTTAACGTTGCCCTGCTTGTGCTCTCTTGCGGTGTTAATTGACGACGGAGGTCTGTGGTGTGTTGGTAAACAAAGCACATGTATGAAACAGTGGTTATCGACTACGTCGAACATCTAGATCACGTACTCGATGGGTCAGGAAATCTAAACACAAAAGTTTGCTGTGCGAACTAAGTAGATTTCATCGGCAGTTTTTCCCTTTCCGCAGCTATTGAAATATATAACAAGTAACTTTAGGCTGATTTAAGAAATTGTCAAAGTTTAATTGTACAACTAAAACTTGAATGTTCAAATTTGTTCCGATTTCTTTAAACTTATCATTATATTAATAGTATTATTTTTATGTTTCATTTTAAAAAAATTTTTTTAGTGAGTTTTTTAAACTTTAAAAGACATATTTTATGTGAGATTTCACAACATTTGAAGGGTAAAAGTAAATAAAAGCATTCCGAAAGTTTTGATTTTTAATAATATTATATTAACAAAATACTATTTTTTGTTCATCAAAAACATTATTTCAATTTGTAGAGAGGTATTGTTGAATAGATGCGATTAGGATAGACAAGACGTTTTGTAAAGAATAATAATGATTAATTTCGAATACAGTAATCATCAATATTCAAAAGTCCGTTGTACTGTATAGACGTGTTTACGTCCTGCTCTCTTGTAAACACTACACCAAAATCGTTAAAAATTAAAAAATTATATTAAAAGTTATAATAGTGATGATTAAAACTATTACAAAAAAATAAAAAGGCGTCAATATGGCGTCGG
>JAWWEQ010049373.1:0-13637 GCA_035583055.1 Torymus tubicola
TATATATATAGATATATATATATATATATATATATATATATATATGTGTAGAGACATCGATCAAATAGCCGTGCGTGGTTTCTCGCGGAAAATCAATGAACGACTGCGCGCGTTTTTACCCTTCAATATACATATATACGAATGCTATCGACTGTTTTATTCGGCTGTCGTTATATAATCCCACTCGTAAATTACCAAGTGCTATATGTGTATGGATATAAATCAGGTATATAATATATATTTAAGCGTATATGCTCGATTGTTTGATTTATATTTAATGTAAGGGTATGTGCAGCGCGTGCGTATGATTCGAGAATTTGCATTCGGTAGAATTCTGGTAGAGGCAAAGGATGCGCGTGTAATGGGTGTGGTATATTTATTGTTGATTTGCATATTTTTGATTTAGAGGTTGTTTTTTCGATCAGTGTTGAGATACGGGTTAATGGGGGGATTGTGTATAACGTGGTGTGAAGAGATTTTCGAACCGTAGGCAGAAAGTTGGATATGCTTAAAAATTTTAACTGTTTTATGATTTCGAAATTTTACGTAATTTATTTTATGTCATCAGTGATGCTCTATAGTAGTCTCCATCAGACCCGATTGGAAAGTAAAATTCATTTTACTCTATTTCGAGCCTTTATATAAAAAAGGACACAGGAGTACTGTTATCTGTATGTACGTTAGTGTTCGGGATTCTAGTACCCGACTGTGCCTCTAGATGGCGCATGACCACTTACAAGAGGAAATATCGATCAGAGAGTACACATAATGGCTTGCTATTTCGTCTTAAAAAACGTCTTACTAGCTCCCAATCGATGTTCTTCAAGAATATGTGTTTTATCACATCAGTAGACGCCTCTTCACTATTGTCGACTCGACGGCCCAATCTCTCCGTGGGTTCCTTACAGAGCAATTCTTTAATGAAATGAGTGGCTCCGACGGAAATTGTTTTGGGCATTCCTACCGTTCCATACACGATCTCTTGGAACAGAAGATCGTACATGTTCGATTCTGAATTTTCAGAACGATGAGTGTTGGAGAATGGGCTGTGTCCAGCGAAAATCTCAAAAACGATAACGCCGAGGACCCACCAATCAATGGAATAGTTGTATTCCTTACCCATAATACTCTCTAGTGCTAAATATGCTAGTTCTGTCGTCTGTGCGCAAACCATCCTTGCATAGACCATAATCGACACGGATGCATCCATACTTTTTCATACACGCGCTTTTCCGTTTGGAGCGAATCCACGCGGTTGTTCTTTACAATCATCGACTTCTTGAGTACTTTTAGAGCACACAGCGTTCTGGTTGATTTGCATTGCGCTAATAGCACTTTTCCGTAAGCTCCACGACTAAGAACTTGTAGGAGATCGAAGTTCTTTAGAGATTGTTCACTGATTTTTTCCTTGAAGTATTCCTCTTCATAAGCTTCCTCGACTTCTTCGAGGACGGTTTCCTCATCGATAGCTTCGTTTACCTTTGATTTTACCTAAGATCCTGGATGTTTTTCGCTTTCCTTATTCTCTTTCCAAAAGGCACGAGGCTCCGATTGACGTTGAATAAGGATTTGATGGTCTGCAGAAAAGAAGAACTCATCTTGGCTCTCTAAATCGTGAGTTTTCAAAAGTAAGAGAAGACTGTTGTGCTTAGTAGCCTCCATCAGACCCGATTGGAAAGTAAAATTCATTTTACTCCATTTCGAGACTTTACATAAAAAAGTTTTTTTCCGTGTATTTTCGTCTTTATTTACATTACTTCCGGTATCGAATGATCATCCAATAATACCTCTATCAATAAATTCATACCTCGTTCGTATATATCAATTAATAAACAAAAAAAAAACATGAGAATCGTTTTCCACTTATACACATACACCACGTCGTTCATAAAAATTCCATCACCGTTAATCGATTCCCACTGGCCAGCGCTTTTCGTAATCCAGCCGTATCATTTTTGCTTTTATACCATGCGTGTATCGCATGAAAAAAAAACCATCATCGTACGCACTCGCGAGTTTGTTGCAAACATCAAAGCCCTTATGTAATATCTTTTACGTTTACTCGACTTATTCTCTGATACCAACGCGTGCGCTGTTTTATTATATCCTCCTACCGTTCGTGTCATCCCTATACCTCATCCCTTGTCTCCTGTATCTCTATATACCGAGGGGTGATTGCGGTACCGTGCGTTATACACGCCACGCAAAAAAAAGTAAACCACAGAAAAGGGCTTTTAGGAATTACGCGCAGTTGGAGACAAATTAGAGCAACGAATGCGTATGTGTTATATTACACGTGGGTAAAGATATGATTGTGTAGAGTCGAGGTACTGGAAGTGATTTTTGAAGGTGGCGATGTGTAGTATAGTACGTGTCATTTCGGGGTTTCATCTTCTTTTTTTTGCGTTCGGTATACTTATACGTGCTAACGATTTTGTCATTGTGTATATATACGCGGAGGATAGAAGGAAAAAAAATTCTTGGTGGATGTCGTTAAGCGTCTTAGGTGGAGTTTTTAACAATTGCAAGATTTTTTGGGGAAACGATTAAACCTTTTATAATCGTTTATTCGTTTGATTTTCCGTGAAATGTGAAAAGTTGTTATCTCTGCTTTCCGGTATAGGAACATCTGCAGTTACGTGAAACAAAGTTTTTATTACAATGAAGAAGAAACCTTTTTTCAACTTCGGAATTAAAAGAGAAAGAAGAAGGAAGGAGAGAGAATTTTAATTTTTCGTACAATATACATTCCTATTTTGCTCGGGTTAAACTTATTTACATAATACCCGTCATCTTCGTATATCCGTATACCTAAAAGTTAGAATTTTTGGCAATTTGATACTTTTTGATGTAATGGTTTAGAGCTTATAACATAAAAGAAAATTAGAAAGTTTATCATAAAGAAATGAATCATAGGTTTTTCGCGCTTGTTACATGTTTTTTTTTTCTTTTATCGGGTATATATCCCCGAATTATAGATAAATCAACTTTGAGCTCGTAAGTTCAGCTTTATACTTTGACTTGCTCATATCCCACTTGGTATAGCCATAAGCCATCGTAGTACGATACCATGTATATGTGTCTATTGTAGATTTACCGATTAATGGACGAAGTTTCATAGAGCACACGTACGTGCTGATGGGTATATACGTACATGTATATACGTGCAGCCACATGCATGCCTGCTGCGTATACAGGAGATTGAGTGCTCTATATAGGAGAGTATTCTGATAGTGGAGGAGAAAAGAATAAGGCAAAAGATAAAGCGTATATGGTAAAAGTTAATGTTTAATAACATTGAAATCGTTTTTCATGAGACTTTTAAATTGTGTAGAATATGATAAACCTTCTCCATCCACACTCATAAAAATCGGATTTCTATAGTCGGACGGATGAATCCTCTCATCTATATTCTACTTTGTTTTAGAAGAAAACAGATGATATTTATAATACAATTTTTCATTTAAAGAATCTTCTATTCTTCCGAAAAGAATTTACGTTCTTCTAAACTTAAGGAGAGTAATGATTCATTCAAGTTATTTAAAATTTTACGTAGAAATAATTTCTGAAATTAAAAAAAAGGAAGTGATCTAAAACTCAAATAAAGTGAGCTATTCCTGTTGAAATTTTTATTTTTCTTAGAAAATAATTATAATTTTGAAGGAAATGTTATTTCCATCTTAAAAATAGAGGAAAAATACTTTTACCAAAAGAAATATATATTTTAAATTATTTTCTGCTTAACTCTAAACCATTTCTCCTTATCGCTATATATAGTAAGAAGAAATTCTTATGTAGCCAAGCAGATTCTTTTTAAACGTATAGATTCCGTTTTCTTGCGTGCGACTAAATACAATTCAAACAGAAAAAATAGAATATAAAGATATATATAAATTTTCTTAAACGACACCAGTCGTAACTTTAACTTTATACCATCACAACACTATACCTTTCCCATTGATCTCTCGTTGCACATGGATATCACAACGTGCACATCATAAACAATATATATACGTGTTTCCCCCCCTTATCTCGCATTATGCCACTTTATATAATATAACGTAACATAAACGCAAGATGCAACCGTTTTTTTCTCTCTCTCGCCATCATCATCATCATCATCATCAGCATCATCAGTAGTAAAACGAGCTCTCGTGCACGTATACTCGTTGAATCAGGTTTCCTCGGCCCCCGAAAAAAGAGAGCTCAGCACTTGTATAGACGCAAAGAGGAATAAAAAAAAGGGAGGACGGCGCAAGGCGTATAATCGAATGAAAGAACTGGCATGCTGTAGTATATATAGAGAGAGGGAAAGAGAGACGACGGCGAAATTAAAAAGTTCGCGTACGTGTGTATATACGTATGCCCTCGGAATGCCTGGAGGTATATATACGTACACGCAGCTAAAAGGCAGTAAGTTCAACGGGTGCATCTGCCAATCTCTCTCCTTTATTCTTCTCTTTTACTGTGCTTTAGCGTGTATATATATGTAACATATATATGTATATACCTATGCACGTATACGGGGTGAGCGACCGGGTTGTGTATGTGTATATATGTGTGTTCTGTCTATTGCGAAATTCGCTTGTTCCCACGTCTGTCAAAAGTTTTGAGGGAAAGTTGACGAGCGCGAGTTTTTTTTTTATTATTCTTCGTCGTTCTAAACGCGCCTTCATTGTTTCTTACAAAGTCGGCCTTTGCCCTTATTTAATATTATAATGGAGATCTAGCATGTATGTGCATATGTATATACCTATACGTATTGATTTTTAGAACATAGTATGGATTTTGTTTCTATACGCACAGTGTATATTGTATAATAGAGCGCAAGGCCAAGGTCAACTGATTGTTTTTCTTTCAATTCTAAGTTTAATTAACAAGACGTGTATAAAAACGTATATATGTATAGAGCTGATTTCGGCTTGGATTAGCAAGTCTTTATATCGCTGGTGAATATTTACACGGATTTTACACCTAATCTAAATATTTGATACCGACGTAATATATACCCGGGAAGAAGGAGCGAACGCTCTTTTCGTTACGTCTGCTTTAAATTCATTGTTTTCTTAAATTTCCGCAAAGTCTGCGTTAATTCGTTCCACCTTAACCCCTCTTAAGTAGATCCCAAATCAAGAAGTATATAACGACGTCTCATAGTTTTCTACATCCCCTTCGATTCTATCAAAATTTACTCATCTTCCTGTTACCACGTGATGCGTAAAAATCTCGGATCATCGTGAGGGGTGCTATACCTTTTTTCCCGAATTTTCCGATAAGTGCACTTTTCATCTCGTTAGGAAAACAATAATCGAAGAGGGGATGACCAATCAGGTATATCATGTGATCGGAAGTCAAAGTGTTTTTTTTTCTTCGTTATGCGTCTTTTTTTTCCTTATATATACGTTTTTCTCTTATTCTTCCTCTCTCGAGGGGCTTTCACGAGGATTTGCACGCCAGGCGTGATCTCAAGCGGCCGATGAGACTTTCGAGGGACGATGACATGGATTTGTCTTTTGGGAAATCTCTTGACTATACATAAGCCTGCGTCGTGTTCTTTTTTTTGGCGTATATTCTCGCGTTTGGATAGATGAGAATCGATGACACTTTGAGATATTCTCTAGGGACAGTGTTATTTTAATCTTGCACGAGGATTCGTGTATTATACGATCATGACTTTTGAATGAGACGTTCTTTTGTATCAGTCGAGTGTGTGTAGGATTCTTTTTTATTTTTAGAACAAAACGGAGTCACTAGGTTTATACAAGATATGCAAAAAGTTATGACTGACATGGGAAAAAGGTGACATACACAAGGTGTATACACAAAGATTTCTTATTCAACATTTTTTTTTAATCTTGTTGATCGAGAAAAAAAATAAAATGAAATATTGTTAACAAATAATTAAAGCATCGTTTATATTTTATTACTGTTCAAAGTAAAATTTAATCAACATTTAAATTTTCATTAACGAGAACACATTGTATTTAAAATAAACGGTAAAAGAATAACGTAGATTATCCAAAAATTGTACGTATATTCAAATCATTTTATTGTTTTTTTTGATAATATACAAGGAAATCTATTGATTTCTTTTTTTTCACACTTGTGTACAACATTTATTTTTACACCTATTACGCACTTAATATCCCAAGATAAACGTTCATCTCAAACGGGAAAAAACCGTTCAAAAAATTTAATCGTCTAATATCAAAGGCACTGCACCTCTCTATACACCCTTTCCACTTGCCCCCCTATCAAGCCGATTTACCTCGCTACTCTCATCATCAACCCATCCGCACTCTCTTTACCCGACTTGAACCGTGAATTTTTGCTCTAGATCACATCCCAACCAACTTTTACACATACAGCAGTATAAACTCTCTCTTTTTCTCTTCTATACACAACTGAAAAATGCAATCGTAAATTTATAACCACGCATAGAAGCAAACCCTCCCGGAACCCTATATAACCACCGAAACTTTATTATGCGTAAAAGTATCTCTTATACATATAATACCCTACCTCCTCGTAAACAAAATTCGCCTCAATTACCGCACATTATATACACGCGTATGTACAAAACTTATATATAAAAGGTTCTACTATATAACCCTTTGCCTACCGAGCCATGACCGAACCTGAAATCAATCGATACATGCGCGCCTCCTCTTCTAGAGATATGTCTCAGTATATATAACAAAGGCGCAGCAAGTTTCGCGTTCGCGCGATAAAGTCGAAAATACGCGGAGAAGGGTCAAGGCGGTTATAAACACGTCACGCGGTTAATCGCGCGATTTATCCGAAGCGTGTGTGGGGACGTGTCCTCGGAGAAGATAGAAGCTAAGAGAAAACGAGGGTAATGGAAAAGTGTATTATGCAGAGAGATGCGCGACGCTCATACTTTGGCACTTTTATTTTTATTGCACGAGAGGAGAAAGAGGAGGAAGAAGGGGGGAAGTGTGGCTGAGTTGTTGATAATATTTTTCGTCGCGATGGGTCGATCGCGAAGAGTGAGTGAGAACGGTTGAAGGAGATAAAGCAGCTGGTATATAAGCGTTTGAGAGATATAAAGTATTAAATGGGTATGATTAAGGTTTACTGGAGCGATGGAAAATTTTGTTGTTATTGTTATTTAACAAATATAATTTGATCGTTCAATTGCGAGAAAAATAGTTTGGTCGTAGCCAAGGAAAATATAGGTGATTTATTTTCTCATAAATGATTAGAGTATGATGTTATTACCCTGCTGAAAATTGACAATTAAAATCTGTTAACATTTATTGAAATTTATTAAAATGACATTGAAAATAATTATAAGTTATCAAATTTCAATAAATTTTAATAGATTTTAATTGTCCATTTTTAGCAGGGTAGTGACTTAGCAAAGAAATAACTAGAACGCAATGTACTTGTAATAATATAGCACTATTAAATTCGTAATAAAGCATAAGCCTACCGTCAATTTAATCAAGTTCGCGAAATAGTGTAGTAAAAAGAAATTGAAAAAAACGTTGCCAATTCATTAGCAGATGGCTTGCTCAAAGTTAATCTTCTTATGAATATAATTAATTTGCGATGCAGATATTTAAAATTCTCATAACAATTTGTAGTAGAAAGAAAATTGATTAAAAATAAAAGGAGTTTATAAACAATTGTTATAAAAATTAATATTTAAAAAGTAAAATTTGCTGTAGAAATCTTAAAAATTACTATTTATACAGTAAAAATCACATATGTCAAGTGTGTCTGTTTACAAATAAATTTGTATATAATATGTGCGAATATATACGCGTATATATAAGGAAATGTACATAAATGCATTATCAAAAAATTATAAATTTTTTCAGTAAATAAATAATCTCAACACATTTTCACAAAAGTCAATAGCGCCCAAACCAATTTAACAACAATTTCTGTGTGATAAAAGTTTTAAATATCATAATATCTATAAAATTAATTATGTAATTTCAATATAATTTTGCATAATATGTATTGCCTATATTACATATAAAATGATACATATTATATATTTCAAGCTGTTACATAATGAAGTATTTGTGAAAAATTTGTAAAACAATTTAATCTTAAATATTTCTGAAATTTATGAACCTTTGCCCAATAAACTTAACCGAGAGGTATTCAAAATCTACTACAGTAAATATATTAGATGGCGAGTACATTTCGATAAGCCAGCCGATATTTCAATACATACCCACATATAAAACAGGTATACTCGGATTTTCGCTCGCGTAGCACCAGCTACAGACTTATATACCCGTACTATACGTAAGTCCGTAGGTAGAACTGAATAAGCAAAGATTAGATCGAACCCTAGTTGTAAATTTTCGGTAACTAGGTAAACATGAAGGAGATTAATTAATAATTGCGTTCATGAAAGCTAACACCTTGTTGAGATTGGGACCTGCTAAGGATCGTCTTTCTAGTACCCTTGTATACATTATGAGATATATTAGTTTTGAGAAGAAAAATTTGGAGAAAGCTAACGATTATGACAGAACAATTGAATGTATCAATTTTTATCTCCATATAATATTGCTCCAAAGAATATTTTGGAGCCATTTTTGCTTGTATTTCTAAATATTGAGAAAAACAACTGCGAACTTTTTTAATAGAATACTTTCTAAGAGAGAACAATGAAATTACATGAAATTATACATTTTTAAATAGATATTTTTTAATTAAATAATACATTCTTTGCACACCTCGATTTTGCATAAATACATTATTAGAATGCATTATACATATTTTGTTTGTTTGTTTGTAGTATAATTGATTTATGCTCTAAAAAAATATTGTTTAGTTACAATTTGTTAGTATGGTTGTATGTGCAGAGTATAAAAATTTTATATAATTCACATTCAAACTAAAAATAACACAAACAAATAAAAGAAATATAAAGACTTATATGATAAATAATTTTCTTGGTGTCATCGAGACAAGCGTTATACGACCATGACAGCTTGTCTATGGAAATCTCGGCATTCGTTCTATTGCGGTCTAAAGAAAAACTATGGGGAACACTTTAGACAAGATTTAATGCTCATCTGAATTTCAATGTCTTGTCAACTGTAGTCTTCAGGGAGTAGTAGATGTTGGTAAACCATTCTCTTAAATGGTAGAAGATTGAGTGCCATTCTAATTACCAGAGGAAGTTTATTCTAAATTCTGGGGCCTTCTGCAACAAAGGCATTTTTTCTTTTTGAAATCCAACTTACAGAAAAGTACATCAATGATTAAGGGATCCATTCTGAGGGTTCTTGTTGCCGTGTTATATATATATATATTATTTTATTTATATTTTATTTTAATTAATTAAACAGGCAAAAAGACCCTTGATATACTAAATTCATACATAATTCGTGTCAAGGTATAAGATAAATAACTTAATATTAATATTCTTTAACAAACGAGTTCAATGTGCATTTGAACGCTATACGATATTTGAAATTGTCCTCGCGTTAGTTGATAGCGTATTGTACAAACGTTTGATACGATTGACCGTAGAAAAAAAATCATAATTAGAATTACATATTTCCTCCTGTAAAAATCTGCGTGGTCGTATATATACATAAAATAATTTTTACATATATAGCAGAGGATCAATTTACAGTCCATTCTTATGAAAATTGATTTTCACCGCGTACAATGCTCACTCCCCCATTTAATCTAATTATCTTATACCTGTCATCTTTGAGACACAGACAATCAAATTTAAACCCTACTTGGTAATAACGAGCCTCGCGTTAATCGCTACAACCCTTCGTCAGCTATTTCTCCTCCCATCAAAATCCATTACTAGATCCCCGTTAAATAAATAATCACCCAATTACGATCCTGCAAAATAAAAGAAAATAAACCCATAACTCTGCAAGCAAGGAAACCCAGCCTAGCTAGGAAAAGAAAAGAAGGGAGCGCCTAGGGAGAGAGAGAGAAAATCAGGAGCACACGAAGGGAGAGACATTTATTAGCGCGCTAAGGAAGACGTATACACACATTGAACAGAATCCTCTGGGATCACATCGTTTCCGCACCGTTGATTTCGGAGGCTTGCACACTCATTCTCTCTCTCTCTCTCTCTTTTTCATCTTCGATGTCCAATGAGCCGTGCGATGATGAAAAAAAAATGGACGCGCGAACATCTAGCATATAGAAAAAGATATGGAAAAAAAAGTATAATAACGAAGGAAAGGTTCTTCTTCTTTTCTTTTTTTTTTCTCTCGCGAGGTATGAGCACGAATGTAAAAAATGACGGTATATAGCTCGGTACTATGCGAAATAAAAGGGGTTGGCAAAAAGATCGCGCGCGTATACATAGTCGTTGTATATATATATATATATATATATACATTTTTTTTCCACACGACGTGGTCCGCAAAGTGCGAAGTTGAGAGCAAACTTTTATGACGCGGTGTATACGTGCGAGTATTTTCTATAGGGCGACAAGGGATGGTAATTAATTGTGTTTTATGGTGATAACGCGTCGAACGCCAACCGATGATCGTTTTCTTTTTGCTTCTTTTGTCCAAGGGATGGTTGTTAAGGGTATTGCGGCGAATAATGGCTGTAAGCGGAGTGTGAATTATGGCGTGGAAAAGTGGCGGTTATGGCGATTTTTGTAGAATCTTAATAAAGGATTGTTTATAATAAACAAAATATTATTTATTTTATCTTTCAAAATATCTGAATGTATACTTTTTTCTATAAGCCCATTTAAAATCTCATGGATTCAGGATAGTCAAAACCGGTTGTTCACGAGATCGAGCAATCATCTAAAAATTTTATTACCGCACCCAGCATTTAAATACAAAGTAATATGCTTGGCTCACTCCCGTTTTTCTCTATACAATTTTACGACCTCAATTTGAAACAAAAAAAAAGAGAGAGAGAGTGAAAGAGGTTCCGTTTACGCTCGTAAACGTCGAATAGCCCAAAAGTATATATATGCGTAGTTCGGTTCCCGCGGGTCCATCTTAAAATCAATACACAAGAAAAAAAAGAAGGGCAAAACTCGTTCCTTATATACGCGAAACATTGTACCTATATATATATAAGCACGACACAAAAGCTTACAATAATAAAACGTCTTCGGCCGTCCATTTAATATATGTTTAAATGTCTCGTCGTTAAGAGTCGCGCGCTTTTTCCGCACTATATATATCGTGCAATTATCCACAAGCCAGAAACACAGACGTATATAACCATTGTATTACAACCAACATATATACATATAGTCTCTTCCGAATTGAAAAGTCACGCAACAATGTCCGAGCTGACCGTTCTCTCTCTTTCTCGCCAAAAGCGTATATATATATATATACGTATACGACGACATGTGAACGAGGAAAAAAAAGGGACAGTGGGGGGGTCTTATGTAAATCGGGACACGATGTGGTGTTGCGCGTTGGCCGTTGCTGAATAATTTAACATATAATACAAGAGAGCGCGCGGAGCGAGCTTTTTTCGGAAATTACCGGCCGCGCGAGGGAGATGCGTATCGCTATATGTATATAGGAGAGCATGTGAATTTTTGGTAGTATATACGCAGGTGGTATATATATATATATATATATATATATATATATATATATACTGATTCATATATATGTGAGCAAGCCCGCGTATAGTTTAATTGCTGCAAGGTTATATGTATACTGTGTCTTTTGTTTTTTTTGTGTTGGGGTGCGTTGCGATTTTATAGAGGTTTATAGTGTGGATGCGCGTAGGGTTTTTTTGGAAAGGACGAGAGAGATGAGAGTACGGGGGACAGTGGAGTTTGTAAATTATGGTGATTAAAATGGGACGAGGGTGAATTGTGACGGCAATTTTGGAGAGCGAGTAAGTATTGGTGTAGTTTTAGAGTGGAATTCGCGATTTTAGATTCGCGAAATTGGATTTTAAAAATGCAGGGTGTTTAAGTGTAAAATTTTTTTTAATACGTGTAGAAAAAATTATTAAATAATTTTATGTTTGTTGTTACCAATAATTATATAGTATAATAATAATAATTATAACTATATAGTTTATATAAAAATAATTCTATACAAGCACATTTAAAATTTTGCATAATTTATTTTTAAGATAATTAAGTGCACATTATTAATTTTTTTAAATTTGTATAAAGTTTGATTCAGTACACGGTCGTATGTTAACTAAATGCGTTACAATATGTACGTTTCGGTTCTACAACGTGAAATTAAAAATTCAACGATTGTCCTCTTTTTGAACACGGAGAAAATTTTGTCGACGCAGGCAATATTTAAAAACTTTTTTCATTTCGCAGAAAAATTTGTCATATTTGAGAAAAGTACTTTGGTTGCTATATGCGTGTTTTCATTTGGGCATACTTATACACCACGATTATCTCGGAAATGTATGTACCGGTTTATTTTCTTTTTTAAAGATATTTACAATCTAAAATTCTGTTTAAATTAATTGATTAAATAATGAAAGTTAATAATGAAATTAGAATTTTTTCCTTATCGTTTGATATAATATAGAGTTAATGTTTTTGAATTTTATGAAATGTATGTAAAATATGTTTCGCGAACACCTACTTATTAAATTTAGAATCATTTTCTATTTAACCAGTTACTTACAATCTTACGATATACTTTACCTGGAGTAAAAATCCACTAATGTATAAAGTCTACAATTCTATACTGCCGTTCTAAGTAAGAAATGTCGTAACTGCATGGAGAGTGAAACTGAGATATTGACGAAAATAAGTGAGTATTTGCCTATAAAATCGCTAAATTGAAAACACTAATTATTTTTTTTCTCATTGATTTTTACAAATTTTGAATTTTTACCTATACCATCAGATTGGTCGTGAAATTCTCTATAAGGCTGTGTTTTTATCTCATTTTTCTCAAAAATGTCAGTTACGACATTTCTTGCTTAGGACAGCAGTATAGGTTTTATAACATTCGATCTCTAAGTACCAATAAAGTGACAGACAGTTTTCATACTTTAAAAAGAATTATAATCTGTCTAATTTATTTTTCTATTATATTGTCGCTGATAAACGTAAGCTATTAGAAAACAAATCTGAACTCAATACAATTTTATAGTTTCATATACCTTAACTATTTTCATAATCTAAGTACTAACATATTATACTATTCGCTTCTTACATACTCTATCTCTCAGTCTCTCTCTTAACATGAACCTAAAAAAGTCAAAAAAAATTTTATTTACTTTTCCAACGTATATTATAATCAAAACCATTCCTCTACACGGACACCCCATAAACAATAATCTACTCTCTTATCTTACACCTCATTACGGAACAACTCTCAATGCCTGCCGAAAAAAAGGTATTAAAACGTCGTTAAAAAGGCGCCCGCGCGCGAGCTCGCACACGGACAACTGCGCACCCCCGAAAAAAAACTCACCTATCCTATATCTAAACAAAGCCACGCATATCGGATACACGCACTAATGAGTCTCGGCTGAGCGAATGACATTGCACAATATATATATAAAGCGTATAGCGCAGGTGCTTCGACTTTCTGATTTACGGCATAGTCCTGCATGTCCACGTGTGTGTGTATGTGTGTGTGTGTGTGTGTGTGTGTGTGTGTGTGTGTGTGTGTGTGTGTGTGTGTGTGTGTGTG
>JAWWEQ010049374.1:0-13635 GCA_035583055.1 Torymus tubicola
TCAAGCTACGCGCGCGCGTAGCGCTTAATTTAATTATTGCCCGATGCTTCGAGTGCTTCGACGCTGAATTATTAATGGTAATTTCATCAGGCGCTATATCCGCATCTCTGTTACTATAACGATTAAGTAGCTATTAAAGGGGGACTACTGCTGCTGCTGCTGCTGCTGCTACCACCGGGCGCTTAATATTTCACGATGCTTTTTTGGTTCTCTCTCTCTCTCTCTTCGCATTAAATATCAAGCGTTCCTTTTAATAGGTAAATAAAGCCGCAGCGTCTTTCATCCACTCGTCTCGTCATTTATTCACACGCTTCTATATACCTATATAGATTTACCGAAATTCCAACGCGGCCCATTGAACAATTTCACAGATGTATATATGTATACCATATTTCCAGCAACTTCAGCTAAAATTTTAATCATTTACCCGAGAATCTCTCATGTCTCTCTCTTTCTCTCTGTCGACTATACGTATATATCTATACGCACACGGTGAGAATGGTCGAGAAACAACAACCGCGTGCCATTTGGGCAAAGTTTCTATACCCCCTTATACCTCTCCTCGCGCTTTGCTCTTACCTTACGTAGCGACTTGGCGATCTTCTCGCCGAACTCCCAGTGCGACACCAAACCCTGACTGGAGTTGCAGTCCAGCGTTGCGTTCGGCTGCTGGTTACTCGAGGAGGGTCCACCACCGGTACCACCGCCACCACCACCTCCTCCACCGCTACGCCTCGAGTTGCTCTTCTCCCCTTTTCGACGGAACTTGTTCAGGCCCTCGATCAGCACGAAAACCGCGTCGTGCATCAGCGCTGCTTGTGCCTGTGTTGGTGTGTTTTGTACAGTGAGCAGGAACAGAGAGAGAGAGGGAGAGAAGATGGAATGAGTTGTGGCGTATGCTATTTGACTTTGGGGAAGGGGAGGGTTCAGTTGACGTTACGTATACGTGTATATAAAGGGTTGTGTCATTCTTGTTATAGCTTGCATACACGTATACGTATTTTTTTATATGATTAAAGATATATAATTTACATTTTTTCTTTACATTGTACTTTACATTCAGCGATTCATTCAGATTCACTCATATACGTATTCAAATATACTCACACATGCGTTTGTTAATGCATACAATTATTTATTATTTAGATTCAAATAACTGGAATTTTTTTTAAATAAAATTATGAATCAGGATTTCTGTAATATTTAAAAAAAGAACCATAAAAATTTATATAGATTGCTTAGAACTTTTTAAAAATATTTTTCTTTCTCAATATCAAACCAACATAAATGTAACAAAACTGTAAACGCCATCTCCTCTGCACTTTTGTCAACAAAATTCGTTTTTGTTATTAAAAAAAAAAAAAAAAAAAAAAAAAAAAAAATATGACAAAAAATATATAAAACCTAAAAACGAGTGCTTTAAAAAGCACACAATGCACATGTCTAGTCGGTTTTAGGCCTGTTCCACCGAATTTACTCTGACAAAACGAAGCGAGTCTGGAATCGCCTCTCTCTCTCTCTCTTCCATGTGCAGTTCAAATACACGCATCAAAGCCGTGCCATAAAAGTCGGAAGCACTCGGAGCGAACGGTAGTGCGCACGCGGGGTAGAGAGAGAGAGAGAGGGGCGGGGCAGAAGAATTAAAAATACACACTCAACTATGAAAGAACATTCAAAATCACGAGCTCGAATAAAGTGTGCGCGAGAGCAAGCGAATCGCCATAGCGATTTAAAAGCCCGAAGCTTGTTTCGCTCTCGCGCAGACACTGCGCACTCTCTCTCGTTCTCTCTCTCTCCCGTTCTCTCTCTCTCGTTCTCTCTCTCTCTCTCTCTCGTAGTAACTAACGCTATGAGCGTTTAAAAACTCTTGGCGGATGGGCGTGAGCGCGCGCACGGCAAAAGTACCGTGGCCTGTAAAAAGTTTGCCGAGAGAGAGAGAGAGAAAGGGAGAGAGAGAGAGGAAGAGAGAGCGCTAATGTAAGCTTACGAGGGACGAGCGCAAGAGCGCGGAGTGAATGGGTTTATGTCTTTTTGAAAACGCGCGTAACGGCTGAATTTTCATAGTCCATTCGCGAAAAGACACGCGATTCGCTTTACGCTCTCTCATATTCAGAATAGCCGAGGGAGAGAGAGAGCGCCCGAGCGCACTGGCTGTAATTGTCATGGGTATATATACACCCACACATTGTGTCCTCGACGACTATACCCACGGTGTATATGGGTGGTACGAAAGAGGTAGAGAGACAGAGAGAGGAAGGACGCAGGATACAGCGTAGCAGGCTACAGCTTTTGACTGTCATTCTTTCTCGATAGTTGAGAGAGGGAATATTTTCAAATGGTAGTGGTACGTGTATGTCTGTGTGTATGTGAGGGTAAAAGAGGGGGGGTGAGGTTTTTGTTGAAAGAGAATTTTCCATTCCATTTTCTGAAAATTTTCTACTGAGATTTTACGTCGTAGTTTAGGGTTCGAAATGTTAGCGTTGAAAAGAGTTGCGTTGAACGATGATGAATGGAAAAGGGTAGAGAGTAGGGAGGGAGAAAAAATATTGAAAGAAAATGATTACCGTATATACGCTGAAAGGAGTTCACGTAACTTACATTATCCTGCATGAAGTAGCAATTGATGTGTAACAGCGTAGTACGATTATTAATCGAGATATATTGGTTCGCTACTTACATATAGTACAGTAAAAAATAATATTTTATATTTTCATCGTACTACAGATTATTTATGTTATAAACTTTTGTTGGTTTGACACATAGGTTATTGCTGCTCTGATTATTACTTACAATTGCAAAAATTTTTTCTAATTATTTTTAGTAATTCCATTGAAATAATACCATCGTATTACAACAGTATGCATTAACGAATTTATTTTCCACTCTTAACCTCATTCATATTTCAACTAATTTTTTCCAGAATCCAAAAAAAAACCATTACAAAACCACATTATCCACATACTACAGCAGCCATATCAGATATCATCCCACGAACGTTTCACTCGTCCCGCCACACCTCCACTCCTTCCACCTTTTTCCTAATTTCACATTTCTCTCTTTCCCTTTCTCTCTCTCTCTCACCCTGCAAGCACAGTTTTGACACTATCTCTCGGCCCACACGCCACGTATGTGACGCGTGCACCCATTCGGTCTCTTTTGCCGAGTCAACTTTCTCTCTTTCTCTCACATGCACATCCTATCCCTACATACACTCTTTCTCTCTTCACCCTTTCTCTCTCTCTCTCTCTCTCTCTCTCTCACACACACATTCTCCATACTTACGGAAATGGAATCGCGACCAGCGCCAGGGTAGTTGGAAGAGCCGAGCTGGCGCCAACCCTCGAGGAACTCCTTGACGTTACGCCGCGACGCGTCGACGATGCGGAAGCCGGTGATGTTGATGGCCCCGTACTCGATCACCTCGCTCTCCCAGCGGTCGTCCATTATCTAATTAAGCCCAGGGTACGGGCCGCCGAACAAACTTTAGTGCGTGCTAGTCCCTCTCCGCTCTCTCTCTCTCGCTTGCGCGCGCGCATTGTGCATTAGTGCACGTATACATATGTATGTGTGTGTGTGTGTATGTGTGAGCTTGTCTAAGCGCTTCGTACGATGATGGATATATATATACATATATAGAACGACGTGAACGACATATCACACACGCGTGTGCTTGTGTATATGTATGTGTGTTTTGAAGGGGGAGGAGAGGAGAGAGAGGAGGAGTAGGAGAGATTTCATCGTGAATGCGCGCTCTAATTGTGCGAGTATTGAAATAATTACGAGGAATTAAATGCGCTGCTGTGCTCAACGAGAGTTGCGCAGTCGGGTGGACTCGAGCGGGATGTTTGAATGCGGGCGTAATGCCTGTACTTTCGTGTTTTGCCAACGTGTCTCTATATTTATATATACACATATATATATACATATAGTTCATGTATAGCTGAATGAAAATATCCTCAGTCTATGTATATATACATACCCTTTATTTAGAAAGTTACCCCCCATGCATCGCGGTTACTAGCCTGTATATATATACATATATACTGTTTATATAGAGAGTACACAAAAAGTTAGTTTTCTTAAGGATGCAATCTAGCGCGTCATGAGATTTCGACGATTGGAGCGTGCGCGAAGGATAGAGATAAAAGGCATGAACGCGTGGAGAGGTTGAGTTAGGAACGAGGGATAAATTGAATTACAGGTGACTTTTCAAAGTTACGTAATCAAGTGATCGAAAGCGCGCGAAAATTGAAGGAGAATGATGGAGCGAGATCCGGGGAGAGATGGAGAGAGAGAGAGAGAGAGAGTGGAGCGAGGATTAATAGGACAGAATAGACGAGGAGGGGTTGGGTACGTGAGTAAGAGAGAAAGAGAGAGAGAGAGAGATAGGAAGCGCGAAAAAAGCAGCGGACTTGGGAGAAAGCTCGGCGCGAGTAATTGATTAAGCACCGACGCCCGCGCGGGTTCCCAGGCTTTTTGTTACTTACGCTGATGCTGTTTTATGTTAGCTTGGAAAAGATACGCGGTAGCCTCTAATTTGCTTGTGTTTATGTTACAGGTATTTTTTTTTTTTTTTTTTTTTTTTTTTTTGTTACGAGATAGCTTTTTGCTGAATTTGTTGCCGCAAGGTGCTTTTCTAAGCTTTTTCTTTCGCGCACTTCGCGAAATTGTGGTATATTCTTACGTGTACGTGAGGTGCTCTATGAAACTGGACTCTGAGGTAAGTAAAATTGAGATAGCTGATGTCGATAAAATTTCTGCGTTAACCTATTTAATTGATAACTTTAGTAGCTTTGTATAATACAAATTGCTATCTTCTTGTTACGAAGGGGTTGATTCTTGTACAATGAAATTCACGAATATCAAATAAAGTGATTTTATGAAATGAACTATATATGCCTGTTTTTCATATTTTGACAATTTTCGCTAACAATAACTCCATAATTTTAACCGGAATATTAAATGACTATTTTCTAAAATATATTACATACTCCGATACATCAAATTTTGTACTAAAAATTAATTGTATTCAATTTTTATTTTATTTTTTTTTAAATTGTATACCGTACTTATAAAATTTATAGAAACAAATCAATTACTGGTTTGACCGTTTTCCGTTGCATTTTCGTTAAAAAGTTTTTTTTTCCTATAAAAATACTTTAATCATCGATTCAAACACTGAAACCGTAGAATGCCGTGATAGTATTTATTCGTCGAATTATTTGCATTTCATCGAAATCAAAACACAAAAATCAAGATATTTGAAATTAATTCAAAGCGTAACACAGTATTCGTTCAATGTTACAAATTCCTTGTTAATTCACCTCTACTTGAAAATTAAATGGTAATTTTTTTTAATTAATTAATATACAAATATATCTCAAAACTGAACACATTTTACAAACGCACTGGATACAGGGAGGGTTTCGGTATACCCGAGCTTCTGTATCTCGCATTCCTTCGTTTATAATTCGAGTATTCGCGTTCGTTTAACAGGAGGCGCGCGCGCGAGCGCGTGTACATCCGCGCTGGCAAACCATCTACACGCGCGCGCGTTTCGCTTTTTAATTAAAACTCGAGGCAAAGGATGGGCGGGCACGTTTTTTCCCCGAATTTCCGTTTTCGCGCTGTATACGTAAAAAGTTACTGTATTTTCCCGTATAGCGCCGTATTCGTACGTTGCTAAAAAAGTGAAATGTTGCAGAAGTACGAGAGCACTATCGAACTCTCGTATATACGCTGGGAGCACGCGAGCGCACACCACGCGCGGACGTACTTCGGAACTATAAAGGGCCGACGGTTTTTGCGTGTCACGCTAGAGTTGCACAGTTAAAAGTCCGTCTATCTGTGTATGTGTACGTATATGTGTGTGTGTGTGTATGTGTTCGATGTCGAAAGAGTTTTGCGCGTTTGAAAAGTGAGCGCCGAGAGGGAATTTATTTGAATTTCACGAAAGGGATACTCACGAGTCCACTGAGAAGGTAGTGATAGGTACGCCGACCCAAGGTGACATCTCTGACGTGGTTGACCACTATGTCTTTTGCCATCTTTGTCGCACAGTCGAGAACGACGTATTTGTTGCTCCATCTTGATCGATCATGAAAATTCAAACAAACAAATATAAGCCAATTAACAATTGTCAAATGTAACAGACGACAAGTTTTATTTAAATTGCCATTTAAAATAGCATAGGTTGTTAAAAAGTATTTTTGAAAAACGTATTTATTCCTTTGGAGAATTATTTATTCAAGTTGACGGTTGCAACGTTGCTAAACTTATGAGCTACTTTAAAAGCTAATAGCTTGCGAAGTTTAAAGCGTAAGGAGACGTCAAGAAGTTTGCAAGCTTAAACTTCATGTTTTTGAAGTTTTAATTTTGATAGATATATCAATCGATAACATTATAACTTATTTAAGAATTACCAAACACAATATTTATTGTGACAAATAAGTTTACTTTCACAAATGAAAACATATCGACGGTTATTATTTTCACTGTAAATTAAATTTATTGATTTAGTAAGTTAAGTATACCTTATAAACGAAAGAATATTAAAAAAAGATCAATATACATCTGTGGCTCCGAGGCATAACAACATAAGTCCATTATTATTATTTTTTTTTTAAATCGGGAAAACCTTGGATTTAGTATCTTTAAATGGGTCTTTTTCGTTTAAAACTGTCAGTAGTAGCTAAAATATTGCCCTAAAGCTACAATATACGGAAAACGTAACAACTAAAGTCCATTTTTCAAAATCAGTGCGCGGCATAACAACATAAATCCATCAGTTGATGGTTTACATCGTAGCAGTGATTTATTTTATCGAACCTAATCGAATATGATAATTATTTCATATAAAATATATACAATAGCATTCATAATTTTACAAACGTTAAGTGCATAAACGTGAGAACTTTGAAAGTTATAGTTCATAATACCTATGCATAACCTGGTCATACCACCGTGTAAATATTTGTTTTAAATATGTTAATTAATTAGTACAGTATCGCGGCCTATCTCATTTATTCCGATCTTACGAATAAATTTGGACATTGAAACCCATTTTTCTCAGAAACTCAAAAAGTTGACTTATGTGGTTATGCCTTGAAGCCATAGATATGTTAATAACGTAAGATTTTTAAAAATGTTAATAGTTATTACTATGAACCTTATTAATACGAATGATAAAACTTACATTAAATTAACCTAATAATAATCAAACAAAGGCAAAATACTAAGTTGCTTTTATGCGTAAAATTATCTCAAAATAGATAATTTATAATTAACATATCAACCACATTGCCTTGCCTAATTATATCTTAAAATATATCACCGAAATAATGCCACGCGCGAATAGACTTTTCGCGAATGAATCAACGACTTAAAACTCTCTCACCCCTTCCTCGCTCCACCCAATATTTTACAGAATTAAATTTGTAATCAGAGCCGCACGCTCTCTCTCTCTCTCTCTCTCTCTCTCTCTCTCTCTCTGGTCATAGCACTAAATTCAGATCATCGTATTCCAGTGCGCACTCGCGCACGTTTACTGGCGCCTCGGTCCTGTTTGTGCTGGGCGTCGATTGTACCCGAACGCGCCGTAATTTTATCCGAAACTATTCATACGCACATCTCGGCAACACTCGAATGCATATATTCCATACTCAATACACCCGGTATTCATTCAAAATCAAATATTAGCCTTTCCAGCGTACCGTAACTCTACTACATTCGTACAATATATAACATACGCGCGAGTACACTAACGTTACCATACATAAACATGCGTATTCTTTTTTAACCATATACCGGTATATAAAAGAAGATAGAACAAAACTGTATAACATTAGAACGCGTGAATAAGCAGAGAGAGAGAGATGGATCCTTTGCCACCCTCTTTCCCCCGGAGGAAACGCGCGCGGCGCGCTCGATGGTGGCGCTTAATTGGTGTATCGAGCACGCGGAATCGACTGATATACGCACCGGCGCTTGGGCGCGTGTAAACAGTAATCTCAGCCGGGCCGACGGTAATCACTAAGCGGCATTATCGATAGGCCGGTAATACCGCAATTCGACCGCCTCTCTCTCTCTCCCCTCTACTGTAGCTTCACCACTGCTGCTGCTACTGCCGCTGCTGCTGCCTCTCACCCCCTTTGGAAATGCTTGAACTCATTGCCGATTGGCCTCCGATGAATCTCCACTTTATGACGGCAAACGCGCTTATACGGTGCGAGCTTGGCTAGCCGTGAATGAAATGCACTCTCCCTCCTCACCCCCGGTTTCCTCTCGCCACGCGCGAAATCTGACGTTCGTTCTTTGCCGGTTGTGTAGGATTATACGGTAAATTGAGCGAGAGCAATATAGTGGTGAACGAGAGTTGGCCTGTCGTATTTTATTTACCCCCTTCGTTTTTTTTTTTTGAAGTTTCTTTTTTTTCGGGATGATTTATGGGCGAAAACGATGGCGTATGAATTTTTTTTTACGATTATTTATTTATGAATGTCGTTAAAGTTGTAGGAAAATGTTTTTTGAAATATTGAGGGTTTGAAAAATTATGGTCTATAAAAGGTACGGTGAGGTTTTTTTTTACGTTTTTTAAGTGCTTCAAAGAATACTGCCGGATTAAGATTGATTTCGAATGGTATAAACGCTCGTTCTTTTATTATTTGTAGTTCTTTGATAAGTTAACTAGAACCCGATTCGCTTTATTTTAATTGGAGTAAAAAATTGAACTATGTTAAAAGGTTTGTGAACGAAGTATACATTATAATATAGAATTTAAAAAGTTTAAAAAATTGTGACATTATTTAACTTCAAACTTACCGGTTGATTTCCTCAATACTGCGCAAAAAGTCAAGGGCTTCAGAAACATTTTGTATCCTCTTAACAGTTTCTACTTGAAAAGTGTCATTTCCTGGCTTCAGTCCTTGATAAATTTGCTGCAGTCGCAAGAGACCTTAAACAGAAATTAAAAATACACTTTTGAGTATATTGAAAAAAGTTATCAATAGAAGTATGATCTTACGAAATCAGGTCAAAACATATAGGATATGTGACAAGTTATACAGTATATAAAATACATATATATAATACAGGAGAATATGATCATTTATTTCTTTTTTAAATAAGTAGCTGTATTAAATTTTTCTACCTTAAAAATTAAAAGATGTTTAGAAAGTACTAACTTAATCTACGGTATTTTTCGTTTCAAATTTTAAATACTATGACGAAGTTTTAGAAGAATTTTTTTTTCAATATTGTCATTATGAGAATGACTTAACTTGAAAAAGTTATTCAGAAATCCCCACGTGTCACGGAATTTTGAACAATTTTCACCTTAGCCAAATAACACATAATTGTATAATATTTATGTTTCTATATCAAAGGATTAATTTGGTAAATATTATATCACTGATTAAAAATAAATCAATTAAAAGTTTCGAGTAATGAAATGTAATTCATTTTGCATATACGTAAACAAAATTTATATATTACATGAACGAAGTAGATGTTTTCTCTGTTTAAAGTTTACCTGTCGGTTCATTTAATTAGTTCGAATTTACACAATGTTTAATTAATAAAAGAATTAATTGAAGTACATTATTTATAAAACAAACTTTATAAATGTGTTGAGTAATTAAAGTGCTGAGTTTAAAAATAATTAAATAATATGTAATGCAAATAAAATGTAATCAAATTAAAGTACTTTTAAAAGATAAATATGCAATTGCCAATATGAAAGAAGAATAAAAATATAAAAAATAGTTTTCTAATTATCTTCAAATATTTCATCAAAATAACTATTTAAATAAATTATTTTTCTAATCTACTGTCTCTATTTATTAATTATAAAACCGAATGCTTTCTATTCTGTTTTTAATATGTATCATAAGATGCCTGAACAAATATGTCCATTTCTCCTTGTGCAGTATACATCACACTAATAAATATCGTATATGTTTCATTTATACATATATTAATTTCAATATCAAAAGTTATTTTTGATCTCGCGTATTGTTGACATTCTCATTTTTCACTCAAATCCATGGCTTTAAAATCTCAAAGACTAATGTTTCTCTAAAATACCTAAAGACTCCATTACAAAACCTTCCAGGCAAACGCAATCTCAAGACATCTCCTCCCCTCTAACGTTCATCGATACCAGCAATCCCCCGAGCCAACAGAGAATAAAGCTATACCAACCAACCGACCTATACCTACACTTCCACCTTCGCAACGTCGATTAAGAGTGAGAGAACCTCGCTGTATATACTTCGTCCGCGTCTTTTGACGCGTGTCGCGGGCCTCCCCCCCCTCCTGTACAACACCCAGGGAATAAATTACGCGCAGGCGGTGGCTACAGCGGTGTTACGCTCGCGCGAGCTCGAGTGTCGATCCGAGACAATTCGGGGTGATTGATGAAGGCGTAAAACATCGCGAGCGCGGCCTCCTACGCTACTACCTACTACCTATACCAGCCGCTGCCTTAAATTGTCTCGCGGGACACGCGCGAAATTAATGATGTGGAAGAGTTTCATTTTTCGAGAACGAAGGGCGCGGCGGCGGCGGCGGCGGTCGGGCGGGATTTCGCGACTAAGGCGATTGTCGCCGGTGGAAAGTTTTGACGGGGGAAATTGCGATTTCGCCGGTGTAGCAAGCGCGCGCGCATGGGTTATATACGGCTATATGGGATTATTTATTTATGCAAAGGACGAGACATAAGCGGAGGAAGGGAGGAAGGGTGAGGTAAGGGTGACATTTTCATTTTGTTGGACGAAGAGGAGGAGGAGAGGACTTTGCGTTCCCTTTTTTTTGCTTGTGTGATGCAGCGAAAGAGGCGAAGTTTGTCGGGTCGTTATTCAAGGCAAATATCCGAATCGTGTCGTCCATTATGATGGGTAAGGCGAACTAAGAATGATGGGTGGAACAAGCTAAGAATGATCATTTATTTTATGTAATACAGTACTTATTAGACGGATGTTTAAGAAACAGACTGTTTTAAAGTATACAGAATTGATGTGTATATTGGTCGAGTTTGAAATGGACGTGACTGCTGTAATCATAGCAACTTAAATTAATAGTTTACTTTTAATTGGACATATTTTTGTTCCATGACATCTAGAGAGCTTGAAATTCTAAGTCTAAAACTAAACTATTACTTTATTTATAAAATTTACTTTTTAAACAACGATTAAAAATTCAAACTTTTTATACTAAAAAATAATACGATAAATGAACCATAAAATAACGCACGTATAAAAAGAATCTTTTACAACTGATGCATATTATATCTAAGTCATTCAAAACGTGTCGATAGTCTTGAAAAGTTGAATATTCAAAGAATGCATGTATCAGGCAAGGTGAATAATAATCAAAACGTCAATAATAAAAGTAAGCAATTTCCCGTGAGCGTTTGCGTCGCGCCCCTTTGAAGTGAGCGCGTCGTACGCTTGCAAGCGTGAGCGCGTGGCTACCCGGCATTCTCGTTTCCTTCGCCCGTTACAAAGGAGGCGGACAAGAAGTTTTTATTGGCCAACAAACGTCGGTAAGTTCCTGCGTCCCCCCCTTTTCCCTACCTCTTACTCTCCTTGCGGACATCAAAGGAATCAATAAGCCGTCAAACAATGATCAATAGCTCAAAGGACGGACCTAGGAGAATATCCCTGGTGTAATGTAAACGTTCACCGACGTTTTTTTGATTACTGGTCCTCTTCCACGCGAAATGCTTGCGAAATTGAGGTTGACGCGCGGCTCGGCGAAAGTGTTGCCTGCGCTTTTTTCAGCTAAAATTTTATCGAGAAATCCTTTTTGGTAAGTTGAGAAAGAGGATAATTTTAATAACTGAAAAATCTTTTCTTCGAATTTTCTAACGTGTGGGATTCGCAATGATGGGAAAATAATGGTGTTTAACATAAAATTTATTTTTTCGTCTAGATTTACATATTGTTACTGAAATAATATTGAATTCGAATAAAGTATGTGATTGTTTCTTTCTTATCATTTACATGAAATATGTTCCACTTTTGAAACAAATTTGATATTTCTAAAATTCGAAAATATCCATACTGTAAGAATTATGAGTAATTAAATTATAAGTAACACGTTCATCATCCAAATTCAATATCAATTCTTATGATTATAAATTAATTTTCACTTCAAATAATAATTAACGTTAAATTATTCAGTAATTTCAGTCGCACAAAAACATTCAGCTGTCTCACATATCAAACAAAAATATAGACTGCAAAAGTAGTACACAGAGTGCAGGACTCGTAATTTTTTTACAAGCAAAATATCCGCACGGTAAAACAACGAGTATAGCAGCTACGCAGCAACAAATATTTGACAAGGGAACGTGGTGGGATAGGACATTTTTGCGTCACTCTCAATTTCTTCCAGCCGTCATTTCGCCTCGACGTTTACCGAACCGCGCAAACCCGGAAATTACTCGAAAAACCGACGCGCGGCGCCGTCGAAAGACAATTTTCCCGGTACCACCGCTTGCTGTTCGCGCGCGCGCTCACGCGCAGTAGTGCAAAAACTCGCGCTCGTTCGCTCTTGAAAACCTCCGCGCGCTGTGCAGTATAGCGTATATAGAAGGAGGATGAGGCAAAAAATTTGCCTCACGTCCGCTTGAAAACATCGTAATCGTTTTGCCCGCGCTTCTTGATTTCTATCCTTCATGCGCGCTCGCGCTCGGTAGACAACGACAAAAAGACTCGGCGAAACTCGAAAGCGGAAAAGAAGAGACGAAAGAGGAAGGGAGTGCGAGGGAGAACTAGCGACGACGACGACGACGGACGACTGTCTCGAGAATTTTTCCGGGATAGAGAGCGAGAGAGAGAGAGAGAGGGAAAGGCAAAGGCTCGCCTCGATCAATCGTTAAAAAGAGACGCGGTGGCGGTGAAAAGCGACGACGGCAGCGGCAGCAGCAGTAGTACAGAGAGAGAAAGGGGGAACGCAATAAAAAGCCCCGCCGGCAAATCGCTCTTTTCCTTCGCGCACGTAACCGTCGTCTCAGCAGAGAGTCCAGCAAAAGGAAGAGAGATAGAAAGAGAGAGAGAGAGAGGAGGTACGGTGCGGTCGTGTGCAACGCGAGCGCGCGAGAAAAAGAGTAGAAAGAGAAAGAGAGAGAGAGAGAGTCAGTCGTGAGGGAAGAAAATGATAGAGAGCCGAGGGTCCGAGAGTTGGGCTGGGATTCCACGGCGATTGAACGACGAAATTTGGTGAAGAGGAGTGGGATTGGACACCGGGAAAATTATTTTACGCTCTGGGAAAATTTGACGATTTTGCCGACACGAGGTTGCCGAGTGTATATATATGTGTGTGTATATGTGTGCTATTGCAGCGTGCGTTTGGAGAGCTGCGATTTGGAAAGCTAGGGAAGAGGAAAGGGGGAGGCGCTCGTTTATCGTTATTTTAGAGTCGCTCGTGCGCGCGTGAATGACTGTGGGATAAAGAGGAGATGGCTATAATTCTCTGAAGAGGTGTGTTGATTTTGAAATGGGTTGTCTAAACAAGTTGTCTATAGGTTTAATAATAATTCTGTTGTAGAAATGTTTATATATGGGCACTTCTCAGGTGAATCGAGAGGTCAAAAATTTTTTTTCTTTTAAAATCACCTAAATCGCTTCGCAA